>JPFL01000038.1:36760-114396 GCA_000733385.1 Paramecium biaurelia | reverse complement strand
AATGGCAACAATTATAAAAAGAAACAAATATTTTACTAGAGCTCCTTATTATATACATTAATAAATATTTCATCTGTATGTACATAAATATTTTAATAATATTTATATATACCTTTAACAATCCTTATTGTGAATAGTATTAGTCATGTAACCCTTAATAAAGAATTAGATGATTAAATTCTTCAGACCTTCTTTGCCATTTTAACTTTTATATTAATTGTTTGTTTATAGATGATTTTACAGGTAATTTGTCTTAAAAGCTTTGACCTCAAATTGACCTCATTTACACAAATTTATGTGTCATTTTTAGATTATGTACTTTAATTACTGTATATAATATAATTTATTAGTTACTCTTTAATAAGCAATATCAAAAACGCTTTGATAATTTAATCAATACTAATTATTTTAATCTCTTCTATAAAAATGTTAAGAGTATTTGAATTACACACTTGTAAGTCATTTGAATAAAAAATTGTACTGTTATTTTCTTGTTTTGGATTTATATTAGGAATTAATACATTGATTCTTTACCTTTTAGATGATTATGAAATTTTTGTTAATGTTTTGACTCTAATTTTATTTTTATTGTTTTATTAGATTATTGAGCAAGAGTTTATATCTTTTGAGATGAATTAACTTATAAAATTGATCAAAACAAGAAAGTTATCATTTTTAAAATACTTATTTGGGAAGATGATCAATCAATAATTTAATTAGACCTAATAGTATCTAATAAATGCCTTAATTTATTAACATTATGGATATTTGAATTATAATGAAGGAAATGCATATGAGAATTTATTTGAAACTTTAGATTCAGCAGTAGAGTTAAAATTTTATAATAAATAATTGTCAGTTTTAAGTAAATTAATATAGGAAGATAAGAATTTTGATATTCAATATGTATCTATCCTTTTTTAATTGAAATTCTATAATTTAGCTTATAAATAAATTATGGTTTCCAGTAGCTAAAATTAAGTGAAAAAGTTAAATTAGAGCTCAGACATTTATTAAAAGGAAAGTGAATTGTCAAGGTTATAAACATTTAATATGTAGGCAAAAGAGTCTAATAGATCAATGAGTAAATCAGGTAAGTCAAATTCAGAAGATTTAAATAATATTATTTAAAAGAAAGTATTAAAAAAGAACAAGTTAATAATACCAATTAAAGAGAAAATTCCAATGATAGCTCAAGCTCAAATGAATTTTTTAAAATAAATGATTCGTTAAGATATTAAATCATAGTTGTTAATGATTAATAATAAAAAATATAAATTTAGTGAAATTTAATTAGGAGTTGAAATGTTTTTAAAAAATGAGAAAAGAAATACTAATTTAAGATAAGGAATACTTTTATTATTGTAAGAAAAGATTCAATTTTATTCATAATTTGTAAATAAAAAGATATTAAATCATCAAAAGTTATTTGAATCTGCTAAGAAAATAAGTGGTTCAATGTATAAAATTGAATAAAAATTAAATCGAAGATATGATTAATATCCTAGTCATAAAATACAATCTACATTAATTTATTTCTAAGCAGAATTATAAAACAATTTTTTAGAAGCATATCGAATCAAGAATTTAACATCAATATCTGAATAACAACTTATTGATATTGAATAAAATCTTTAAGTTTCATTATTCTCTAAGGATGTTATCTATATAAATGCAGCATAATTTGAAGATTAAGGAGAATTATTAGTTTTAAATTGTTCTGAAAACACATAAAAATTTTTTGAATTTAATAATGAACAATAAAAATAATTTACTTCTATAAGTTGTATCCTACCAGATTTTATAATAAATGAACATAATATTTTAGTAAATAATTTTATTTAAACAGGATAAGCAAAATTTTATTTATCTTATTATCCATCATTTTATAAATCTACTAATAACTTTATTAGATGTTGTGATTTGTTATTTGATATGCATTTTGATGAATATTATTTATTCAGATATTCTATTTTTTTGTAGAATAATTCCACTACTTAATCCTACATCTTTGTTGACGTTAATGAATAATTAGGTGGATTTACAGAAACAGTTTTTGAAAAATTGAAATATTCTAGTACATTCATAAATGAGATTAGAGATTTTAATTTTAAAATATTGAATATAGAACTAATATTCCCTGAATTCTCAACAATTGTTAAATAAAAGAAAATTAACTTCTAAACTGAACTAAGATTTTTAAAGCAGGATATATTCTATTAATTTTTACAGTAAACTGATCATAAGCTTTCTATTTTTGCACTTTGGAATGATTATAGAAATCTTAATTCATTCCTTGTTGATCTTCATATATAATTTTAAAATATCTGGGACTTTAATTATTATATAATAGAATTAAGAGATTGTAGACCTTAAAATTAAGATAATATGATATCGTTACAAATTACTAAATCTTAAAATGATATTGAGAATATGTTTTCATTAAGTTAACTTACAGAATCTGAAGCACAAGCTCTCAATGCAAAATAATTTTAGAAAAAATCAAATATGTTTAATTTAATAGAATAAATTAAATAAGAGGAAATAATAATAGCATCTAAAACACCTGCCGTGTATATTTAACATATTCATTAATAAGATTTTGAACCAAATATATTAAGTCCTAATTCAAGTTAAATAGGACTTAATGAGATATCCTACTCAAAATAACCTTAATTATAATAACAAGATTACTTTAATCAAAGTGTACGTGATAATTCTTACAGTATGTAAAAATCTATTCAATAAATATAACATCAAAACATACTTCCTATTGAATAAAAAGAGGACTTTTATGAACAATAATACAAGAAAAATACATCTCTTACGTCCAAATAAACTGGAATATAGAGATCACTATTTTATAAAAAATATGAGTTAATTCATGATTCATTGTTTTCATAAGTACCTGCATCAATGAATAAATTATTATTACTTATTCTGACTAGTTTATTGATTAGTCTTATTTTTTATATCATTGTACTTGCTTTGGTTTCATAAGATTTAACTAGATTTATAGCTGAAATTGATATGATATAATTGCATTCTGGTGTCATGGTACCTCATGATTTTTATTTTCAAATGAGATTTTCAATATTTACTTATACTGGATTCTTAAATAAAAAAATAATCACAAAAGACAGATTCAATAATTTAACAGATCTTTTGTACAATAATATGCATGTTGGATATAATGAATTTAAGACTGGATTTACTGACCAATTAAATAATCAATATCTTTAACCATTTTATAATGACAAAAATGTAACTGTTTATTATATGTATGAATTTGGTTTGAATACTTACCCAGTCACTTATAATGTCAGAGAAGTATTCTTCACTTTTCTAACCTATTACTATGAATTTCTTTTAAGATTTTAAGCAAGGCTTAGTCCAGCAAATTAGACATATTAAGTATTTCAATTTGCAAATGCTTTCAAACTACACAATCTTCTTGAAACTTTAGCTTAAGATGCATGGGATTACTCGAAATAAAGAAGTGTAGTAATAAAAGATAAATGGAATGAAATTTGGATGATTTTTTTAATCTTTAGTTTTTTCCCTATTGCTCTTGCGATTTATTATGCAAAACTTTATAGATAGTTATAAGATAAATATTTGAATTTATTCAGATATTTCTCAAATATAAAGGTTTAAAGAGAAATAGATAAAACTAAAAATTTAATTAGGTAATTAAAATAAAATCCAGATCGTCTTTATCATTACAAGTTTGAAGTAGAATAGTTTGAAGAATAAATAGTTAATGAAAAAGTAATAATTGAAAAAGAATAATAAAAGTATAAGGAATCAAAATACTTACCTTAATTTAAATAATTACCTATTACTTTTTCTGTTATCATTCTTCTAGGAGTTTGGATATTATTTTTTTTATTTAGTTTTTTTAGTAATTAGCAAGTCTAATAATATTTAGACAAATATCCAAATTCATGTGACCTTTATAAATTTCTTTAAAATATGTCATTAAGTACAGGATCACTACCTAGAAATAAAGAATTTAAATTGGCTTTTCCAACTTTTCCATACATTAGAGATGAAGATAGTGTATTGTTTTATGAAACAATAAAAGATAGTTTAAATGATATCTAAGAGTTTCTCACATTGTGTTTAAATTTTAATCCAGATTTATATTATTCATCAGAAGGATTTTCAGAATATTTTAATAGTGTACAATCACAAAATATATGTGATATTTTAGGGGATGAGTAAGTTGGGTTTCTGAGTTATTATTGTAATGTTTCATTTAATGGAAATTTAAAATTAGGGTTGTTGCCAACAATAAAATATTTATATAATGAAATTTAACAAGAATAATCAATTAATAATTTTACATAGAGAGTTGAATATACATTTTTAGAAATGGAGGGAGGATTGATTGTAATGAGAGCATTTTAATAAATGAGTAAGATTTTCAAGAATGGAATGGTGACAATTACTCAAGAATAAATCAATATTTCAAATGTAAAATATAACAATTGAATATAGGCTCTATCCGTATGTTACATTATCTTGAATATCTTGCTAATCATATATTTTTCTGGAATATTACCATTTTTAATGATAAAGGAATTGATTTAAGTAAAAAGATTTGTACTGATCGTTCCAAGAACTGTGTTATTATTAGATGATTAATTTGAACGTCATGCTAGAATGATTGGAGTAAATGAGAAATACTGACATTTTAAAGGATAATATTGGGCAATTTATTATATAATTTATTTTAATTAAAAAATCTTAAGATGGGTTCATTTAAAAACACAATATTTATTTTGATTCTACTTTCAACTTGTGGATTGGGATCTCAGATAAGATCTATTACAGGTTATTAGAACTGCGATCAAAAATGGCATTAAGAACTAATCAATGGTAATTCTGAAAAGACTCTTTGTAAAAATGGTAGCTTAGTTACTTGTATAGCTATGATATTGCAAACAAATGGCAAGACAATAAATAATAGAGCTGCAAACCCTTTAATATTGAATAAATACTTGACCAATAACAATGGATATAAATAAGAAGGTGACATTATTTTTTCAGTTTTGGACAAAGTTGGTTTACATTTGGTACGAACAGTATCTGATTTAAAGTCAGCGATAGGTAATATAAAAGTTAAATATAGAATATTTTAATAATAACTACTACGTTGTATTGAACATAAATTATGGTAAAAACTATGGTGTTTTAATTGGATATAATGAATAAGATAATATTTATATAATCAACAATCCAATCAACTCATAAGAAAACAAAATTTAGGCTAAAGATATTGCAGTGGCCTTAATCTTTAAACCAATTTGAATAAATAAGAACATACATTTTATAATTATTTGGATATAATATCATTTAATACTCAATAATCGTCAGGTGCAATAACATCATCTATTTTCAATATCATCTTGACAACTTAGGTGGCTAATTAAATTTACTGTTTCTTTGAGCTCAAAGTTTCATAAATTCTTTATTCTTTCATATCAGTGGTACCCTTAAATATGATTAATTGTAATTACTAATTCCATGCAATCAATACCAATTCTTGGGTTGTTCTCTTATAATTACCTTGATTTGGCTTGAGCAACAGATGTAATTGGATTAAGACCACAATTATCTGCCAAACAACAAGGGATACCCTCTAAAGCATCTGCAAATGATCTGATAGCATATTATTCTACAGATGAAACCTAAAAAATATACATATGATATACCTCATCAGCATATTAGAGTACTTAGATAGCACAAGCTAATTCAGCAGAACCTCCACCATAGACAATTCTATTATCTTTGATTAAATTTCTAATAACACAGATGGCATCATGAATTGATCTTTTGGCTTCCTCAACAATCATTTAACTTCCTCCTCTGATAAGAATAGTAACAGCCTTGGTGCATTGACAATTCTCTATAACTAACATTCTTTCATTTGAAGTTCCGAATTGTACTTCTTTAACAGATCCAGCTTTTCCTAATTTTTCAGGTGTAATTTCTTAAAATCTAGGAATGATTCTAGCACCAGTAGCCATAGCAATAAGTTCAACATCAGTTCCTGAAACCCATCTGACAGCAGGAAGTTCATTTTGTAATAATAAATGATTGGCTTCATCATCAAAACCCCATTAACATAATGCTATGTTGGCACCACTATTTTTGACTAGTTTAACCATATCAACAAAGTATTATTATTCCTATTAATATAACTTATTATAATCATCTGCACTAGAAATATTAATATTGTGTTTAGTTTTGGGTTTAGGTGGTTCAAATGGACATGTTAATAAACAAATTCTAGCATCTTTAACTTCTTTTGGCATTTATGGATGACTCATATCTTTATCAATAAGAATTCCTGAAATCAATCTAGTGTCTTCTACACTTCCTCCAGTTTTAGTTTGAATTTTAATTAAATCCAAATTCACATCTCTTCTAGTTAAATCAGCTACATCCAAAACTGCAGTGACTGCAATTTTTCCAAGTTCTCTCTTTCTTTTAGATACAACTTTTGATCCAAGAGCTGTACAAGCTGCTTAAATCAAAGCTTCATGTTCATTTGCTTAAATATCTATTTCTTCAGATATGGTTTCTAAATGTTCTAGATTATTAGAATATGAATCTATACTTATAGCAACATCACATGCTCTATCAAATCCATCACTAATTTTCAAAGGATGAATTCCTTTGTCTAACAAAGTAAGAGCCTATTCTAACAATTTCCCAGCCAACACTACTACTCCTGTTGTACCATCACCTATCTCAGCATCTTGTGATTAAGACAATTCCACTAATAATTTCGCGGTTGGATGCTATATTTCCTATATTTTATTTTAAATATTTATATACCATCTTCTCCACTATTGTGGCACCATCATTTGTAACTGAAACTTCCCCATCTGGAGATACCAACATTTTATCCATTCCTTTTGGTCCAAGAGATGATGATAATGTATTTGCAACAGCCTTGGCAGCCAAAATATTGCTTTTATATGCCTCCAAACCCTTCATTCTTTTCTTTGATCCTTGATCCCTCAAAATAATATATGGTCTGCCATAGTCATCAAATGCTAAACTCATATTTTAAATAAATATTTTTAAAATTTAATCATCGTCCCATAATTATTGAATATACTAATATAAATTCCAAATATTATCTATTTTAATTTATTAACATACATAATCGATTCATCTTTCAAGAACTTAACTAATTCATTCTTATCCAATACTCCACTCATTTTAATTAAAACAAGATCATGCTAATCTAAGATATTTGGATATACAAATAAAAAAATCCAATATCTAACTATGATCTTAACCACATTTCTGCTTTATTAAATCATCATTTACAAACTCAAGGATCAAAATGACAAAGTGCGATTCTCCATTGCCTTCATTTAAACACTTAGATTAAAGAAAGACAATGACCTATTCACAATCTGCTCTCTTTGGATATTAAAACAGTTGGTCAATTTATATTCTCCAACATAATACCTCCTACAGTTATATCACTATCTACATAGTAGACAAAGGATAGCAAAGAAAAAAAGAAACATAGAATTAGTACTTATTAAATATAATGCAGAAGAGAAGAAACATAAAAAACAATATAATTGAAAACAAATCTGATCTCCACCTTGAATAATGATTGATGTAAATTTAACTAATTTAAATTTAGAGTTAGGGTTCGAGTGCTTATTGATAATAAAAATTGAGTTGATAAATTAAAAATAACATTATTAATTAATAAAAAGAAGAATCTTTATATATATATAGAAATTTTAATTGATAACCTTAAATAATATTAATGCAAAATAACCCATATCCTACATCAGAAATCAAAATAGAAGGAACAACTTTCAAATTTTATAATTTGGTTGAATTATTTGGTGAGAAAGTAACAAGATTGCCATACTCAATAAGAATTTTATTAGAGTAAGCAGTCAGGAATTGTGATGGATTCAATGTCAAAAAGGAAGATGTTGAAAGAATATTGAATTGGGAAGAAACATCTAAAAAAGATACAGAAGTGGCCTTCAAACCTGCAAGAGTGATATTATAAGATTTTACAGGTATATTGAATATCATATATTTTTTAAGGTGTTCCTTTGGTAGTTGATTTAGCAGCAATGAGGTCATAAGCCCAAGCAATGGGTAAAGATCCTCAATTAATTAATCCTTTATGTCCTGTAGATTTAGTGATTGACCATTCTGTGTAAGTGGATTTTCATGGAAATAAAGATGCTAGAGAATAGAATGAATAGACAGAATTTGAAAGAAATCTAGAGAGATTTAGATTTTTGAAATGGGGAAGTTCAGCCTTTAAGAACTTTGAAATAGTACCACCAGGAAGTGGAATTGTACATTAAGTGAATTTAGAATACTTAGCAAGAGTAGTATTTGAATAGGATAATCTATTATATCCAGATTCAGTAGTAGGAACAGACTCTCATACAACAATGATTAATGGTTTAGGAGTTTTAGGTTGGGGAGTAGGTGGAATAGAAGCTGAAGCAAATATGTTAGGTGAATGTACTAGCATGGTACTTCCTTAAGTAGTAGGATTTAAATTAACAGGATAATTGAGTGCCCATATATCAGCAACAGATTTAGTTTTGACTTGTACAGAGATGTTAAGAAAGAAAAAAGGTATATAAAATATGTTAATAAAAAGTTGTGGGAAAATTTGTAGAGTTTTATGGTCCTGGAGTATCAACATTATCTTTGGCAGATAGAGCTACTGTTTCAAATATGGCTCCAGAGTATGGTGCCACTATGGGTTTCTTTCCAGTTGATAACAAAACTATTGATTATTTAAAATAAACAGGAAGAAGCGAAGAGAAATGCAATTTAATAACATAATATTTGAAGACAGCCCATCTATTTTATGAGGAAAGCTAAACAACTTTTAGTGATACTTTAGAATTAGATTTATCAACTATTTAACCTTGTGTAGCTGGTCCAAAGAGACCATAAGATAGAGTTACTCTAAATTAATTGAAATAAGAATTTTCATAAGGATTAACAGCTCCAGTATCTTTTAAGGGATTCAATGTTAAAGCCACTTAAGATGTTGAGTTTTAGTATTAAGGATAGAAATATGGTTTAAATCATGGATCTGTTGTTATTGCAGCAATTACATCATGCACAAATACTTCTAATCCAGGAGTCATGTTGGCTGCTGGTTTAGTAGCTAAGAAAGCTGTTTAAGCTGGATTAACAATTAGACCATATATAAAGACATCATTAAGTCCAGGATCTTAGTGTGTTACATAATATTATAAGGCAGCAGGATTAGATGTATTTTTGGATTAATTAGGTTTCCATAATACTGGTTATGGTTGTATGACTTGTATTGGTAATAGTGGACCTATTGATCAAACTGTGAGTGAAACTGTTTCAAATAATGATTTAGTTGTAGCTGCAGTTCTATCTGGAAATAGAAATTTTGAAGGAAGAGTACATCCTATTACAAGAGCTAATTATTTAGCATCTCCCCCTTTGGTTGTAGCATTTGCTTTGGCAGGAAGAATGGATATTGATTTTGAAACTGAACCTATTGGAGTTGTGAATGGATAAAACATATTTTTGAAAGATATTTGGCCAACTAGAGCTGAAATTAAATAATTGGAAGATTAAGTTGTTTAACCATAAATGTTTATTCAAACTTATTAATAAATAAAATAAGGAACTAAAAATTGGAATGAATTATAAGTACCAAAAGATTAACTTTATTAATGGGATGAAAAATCTACTTATATTCATCATCCTCCTTATTTCTAAGGATTAAGTTTAGAATTACCAGTTATTAATCCAGTGACTAATGCTCACTGTTTAGCAGTTTTTGGAGATTCAATTACTACTGATCATATTAGTCCAGCTGGTAATATTTCTGCAAATAGTCCTGCTGGTAGATATCTTAAAGAAAGAGGTGTTGCTTAGAAGGACTTCAATACATATGGTGCAAGAAGAGGAAATGATGAAATTATGGTTAGAGGAACATTTGCAAATGTTAGAATCAAGAATAAAATGTTGTAAGGAAAGGAATGTCCTAATACTATTTATGTGCCTACAAATGAAGTTATGTCTATATATGATGCTGCTGAAAAGTATCTACATTAAAATCAATAAACTATTGTTATTGGAGGTAGTGAATATGGATCTGGCTCATCTAGAGATTGGGCAGCTAAAGGACCTTATCTTCAAGGAGTCAAAGCTGTCATAGCAATTTCATATGAAAGAATTCATAGAAGTAATCTTGCTGGAATGGGAGTTCTACCTCTTGAATTCATCAATGGATAAACTGCTGAATCTTTAGGATTGACAGGACATGAATTATTCACTTTAAATGTTAATAAAGATACCATTAAAGTATTTTATATAGTCTAATTTAGGTTAATCAAACTGTTGAAATTGTTGTCAAGAGATCAGATGATACTACATTTAATTTTAATGCTTTATTGAGATTGGATACAGATGTAGAAATTGAATATTATAAGCATGGAGGAATCTTATAATATGTTTTGAGAAAAATATTAAAATGAGTTTATAGTATTAAATAAAAATTTATATATGTTTATTTTATTATATTTAACCATTGCTGTTGCTAAGTTCACCAGAGTCACCTTTCCTGTGAATGATGTACGAGATAACATTTATTTCCTATAAAAATATGGGATCGATCTAGGAAAAGGCACATTCTCTTTTAGAGCTAGACTAACCAAACCATTTGATGAATAAACAGATGATTTTGTCTATTTCCGATTTCACATCTTCACTGATGATTATTGGCCTATGTAAAAAAGGGAGTCTAAATGTACCAATAAAAGAGCATTGGGAACGTATTAAGAAAGAGAAAAATTGCCATTAGATGGTAATTGGAGTAACATTAAAGAAAAGAAAATAAATTTGTATTATAGAGATAAAATATATATTGTTGCTACTTCAGATTGTGAGGGGGAATTGGCAAAAGTAGAAGGATACTAAATTGAAATTGAAATTACTTCTTTAAATAATGGATCCCATTTTTCATGTGAAGATAATGGAATTTAAAAACTATATGGAATATAAATTATTTGTAGTTTACTCATTGGAGCCTATTGTATAATAAAAGGAAAGGACGATTTGTTTATTAAGTATGTCATGAGAGTATTGTTAATTGATATCATTGCTGAAGTGTTTTTTTTTCTGCATTATACATTTTATTCTTATAATGGAGTAGGAATCTATTTATTTGATTTATTAGGCAGTGTTTGTAACAATTCTTCACAATTGTTGTTTGCATTTCTATTTGTGGCATTATCATAAGGGTGGACCATTACTAAGTAAGATCTTAATATGGTTTAATTCTTTCCCTTCGTCTCAATGGTAGTGATATATCAGTCCATTATTATGTTAATCATTAAGTACTTTGATGGAAGTGAAGACAAATATCATAATTTTTATGGAATTGGTGGATGGTTGTTGATGTTATCAAAAATTGGATTGACATTTTTTTATGCTATAGGAATTAATAATCTATCTAAGTAAGTTAAATAAAAACAATTTATTATCTTAATTGCTATAGTTGGAATTTTATATCAGATTCACTATCCGGTTGTTGTATTTATTTCAGAGGTATTTGTGGTTCCATATTGGAAAAATCGAGTAATTACAATGACTTCCATTCTTGTTTCACATTTATGCATGGTTTTTTGTGCATTTATTTGCACTACAAAATCCACTGCCTATTTTTAATTGAAAAATTAGAGTTAGACTATAATATGAATTATATAAGAAATTAGTATATAGAACATCTATTTATTATTTTATTTGTAATATTTTTGTTCATATATTATTCTAGTTAAAATATTGATTTATTCAAATAATATGTTTATATGTAGATTATACTTTTTATATAAAATGTGAAGAGTTAGGTATTTTAGAGATAATTATTTTACAAACGTGAGTTAAATATTATTTAAAAATATTCAATTTAAAGATTATTATTAAAATAATATGAATGTTTAATTAATTTTAAATTAAATATTCAAATATTTTCAAACTTTCCTTATTTTTATATTGACTTTTAAGAAATTTTAAAAAATTAAGTTTAAATTCAAATCAAAGTACTTAATATTAGAGCAATTATAAAAATCTCAAAATAAGCATCTTTAAATATAATGAAAGTCAAAAATGGTATTTTTTATAAGATTTTATTTGTTTTTGAATAGTGCAAATTTTCACATATATATATATGTATATTAATCATTAATCAATTATCTTCAGCATTCTCTAATATACAAGTATACCCAGGTTTATATCTAGCATTTTTCATATAAAACAAAGAGATATTTTATTAATTCTGAGGACCAAAACGTTAATCTTGCTATTAATCATCCTATTAAAAGTTAGTATAATCTTAATCCTATTATTGTTCAATATTATCTAAAGAAGGAAGAATAGGAAGGGCAACAATAAAATAACGATGAGCCAAAGCTTAGCTTGCATTTGGTCTTTTCAGAGGATTATAGCGAAGCATTTAAGATATTAAATCAAGAGCATCATCACTAGCTTAAGTAATAACTTATGATAAAGGTTTTGGTTAAATATTCTTTGGAAAACGATGTTGTATTTTGGCAGCTAATTTATACCCTAATATTTAGATTATAAACTTTATACCATCTGGCCAATCTTATTCTGAAGGTGTTCCCATAATTTCACAAATCTTTTATAATTAATCAGTATCACATGTACCAGGAAAGAGAGGCCATAATCTATATAACTCAGCCATTATGCAACCTATTGCAAAAATATCGATAGGAGAGTTGTATTCATTAGATCTCAAAATTACTTCAGGAGCTCTATACCATCTTGTAGAAACATAATCTGTGAATGGAGGAGAAGATCTAATGTCTCTTGCTAATCCAAAATCTGCTATTTTTATTGTACCATTTGATTCTAACAAATTTTCTGGTTTTAAATCTCTATGAAAGTAACCAATTTTATGCCTATTGTTTTAATAGAGATTTACATGTATGCCAATCCCTATAAAGTCTAATATATGATATTTCGAATATGAATCTCATTAAAAGGCTTTTATCTATCTTTCATTAGATGATAGACATTGCGTTCCATAAATTCAAATACAAAATGCAATTCATCATTTTACTTAATAATTTCGTATAATTTCACAATGTTTGGATGATGTAATTTCAATAGCGATTTGATTTCAGGAAGATTGATGCATTCATCCCATTTGTTATATTTATGTTTCATTTTCTTTATAGCAACAATTTAACCTGTGGTTTCATCTACTGCTTTATAGACTGACCCAAAGGTTCCATCTCCTAATACCTTTCCAATTTTATATTTATCCATTGTTTTTGATAAATAATATATTAACGTAATAATTATTGAAAAGGTCTTAATTTCTATTTTCATGAAAAAGTTACCTAAACTATGTATAGTTTATAATAAACAACAATAAAAAGACTTTTCTACTTTTGATGAGATATAAACTAAAATACTAAAAACTTAGGATTTGGAATTTATATTGAGAATCAATAGAATGTTACAACTAAATAGAATTCAGAAGAAATTACAATTTAAAAATATCCTAAAACAATGAAGATGAATTTTATACATTAAAAGAATTAAGAATTAGATGAACAATATAGAATTTCATTAAATTAAAAAGGTAGTGATGGGCAACCATAAAGTCAATAGTTTATAATAGGAAACTTTAACTTTTAACTAGATACCCGTATTGCATATAAATTAGAATTACAAAAAAACAAAAATGAATTGTTCAAACATATAATTATTCAATTGAATTAACTATATAGCTATCATAAATACTATTAAATGTATGTCAATAATAATAATAAAAGGCTTATATGATATGAATCAAACATCATTTTTTTATATGAAAACTTTAGACTATTTTGTTGAATAAAAATACTGAATAAAATTTGACAGTATTTATTTTCTTTAAACGTAAAGAACGAATTATTATTATTCATCAGAAATCAAAATTCATTTTGTATAAAAAAATAGTAATTGAAATTGGTATATTTAAATACATTTAAGTAGGATACAAATAAATATTGGAGATTAGGAAAAGGAATGTAGGCTTGTAATTTTCGAGATTCAAAATATTGTCATTTTATAGAATTATATTTAAATAAAATATTGAAAAAATTTTAAATGGATTTAAGTAAAAGTGAGGATTTTGAAAAATTCTAATAATATTCAATTATCTTAAAACCCAAAGATAAGTTTAATTGGTATTATATAATGAATTATCAGTTTGTTTGATTGAATAATAATCTATTATCTTCAATAAAATATAATCACAAAATTGGTAAAATCTGATATAGTTCATTGGGTAGTCCTCGTAACAAGAAGAGTATATCCTTATTTTGTAGACAAATATTTTGTTGTAGTATCAGTTCCTTTTTTGTTGAAAGTTAGAAAAGGAGTTTTTCTTAAAGGTTTGATAAGAATTGATTATGCAACATGATCATTATTTCTAGTCCCTCGACTATTCGATCTGCTACTCCTAAATATAAATACTTCACTATACCTTATAGTTTATAAGTCTTAAGTAATTTTCTAAGTTTGAATAGTATTAATGTGTTATATTTACATTGTGGTATGAAATGTTAATGCCTCATCATTAATATTAAGAGTTTGTTCCTTGAATATTAAAATTCATTACTAGAGAATGTTGACGATTTTTCATATTATTTTATGTAGGTTGTGCTGATTTCTTTTTTACATTAGAGCAACAAAACATTATTAAAAAAAATATTTATTCAATATTTATTAAAAATAATTATTATCATCATCGGCATCTATTTAAGTACGATTAAAGTGTTGATTACAATATTAAATCCTCAACTCTCAAAGCAAGATTTCTATCTAATCACATTCCTATCATTGATTCATTTGTTATAATTATAAAATATCTCTTTTTTATCTTTGATTTTAATTCGACCAACAATCAATATATTATTCATTTTATTAGAAACCCTTTGATTTTTCTTATTTAAAATATTGTACCTTTTAATAATATAATTTTCATTTTTTTAAGCAAAGGAATTTCATTTTTTGTAGATTCATTCATTTTAGAATAGTTCTCAATTTTTTTGAATGTATTTAAGTATAAATATATCGAATAACCTTTTTGGATTCAGATCTATGTCTTTTAAGCTGAATTAAATATTTAAATTTATTCAATATATTTAACTTTGCAGAATGTAAGTGATTAGATTCATTGATTCTCTAAAAGAATCTTTGAATACTTATCTATATATTTTTATTGTTTATTACTATAAATGATATATAAGTCTTATTTTTAAAACATAAAAATTTTTATTAATATAAAACTTGAGAATATGAATTAATAAATAGATTATTTATTGAATATTATATTATAAATCTTCTCAACACAGTTATTTATCAACAAATGCCTTATCAATATGACCCCATAGATTTTTATTATAAAAACAGTAGACAACTCCTCCTCTATACCACTAAGATTCCTATCTATTCAAATCACTAACACAAACATATTTATCTTTTGTTTCTGTTACCATTCTTTTTGATGGAGGATCTGAATGACCTGAATCATCAGAATCATCTCTTTTCCTTTTTTTACCTAGAAGCTTCTCTTCTGTTTTAGGATGATCAACCTCCATGGAATCATCACTTTCTAAAACATCTTCATCTTCTTCATCTTCATCATCTTCATCATCTTCATCTCCTTCTTCTTCATCTAATTTTCTTTTTCTTAAGTTCTTATTTCCACTTGCAAATATTTAACCTTTTAAAGATAGATTTGAATAATCAGTTGTAATAAATGATGATGCCCCTTTTGAAGTAGAAGCATAATCTGTTGGGAGAGTTATTCCATATTTTGAATGATCTTTAGTGTAGAAATAAGTAAATGTAACTTCTTTATCTTTATTCTTTCCATGAAACTCTACTTTATTATTAGATGAAGTTTTATATTTATTACATACTGGTTTGTCTAATCCTTTCTCATACTTTTTTCTTACCCAAGTTTCCATAATCAAATCTAATTCAAGTTCTTTTGCTACAAATTCTGCATAAAAATCTTTTTCATAATTTTAATTTTTTGAAAAAATCTTAAATTTCTATCCTTCTCTTGTGAGAAACCTTGAATGACTATATTCAGTCTAATAAATAAAATAAATTTTCTTACAGTTTGGGAATACCTATGATGTGGATCACCCTTTTTTGAAGGTTTTTTTGATGACCATAAATTATATAGTTTTTTATAATTGTTACCAAAACTTTTACCAGGAGTTGAGCTAACTTTATAAATCTAAATTTCAGCTTCATAATAACTCTCGGCTAAAACACTATCTATTTCATCTGTTTTTGTAGATAAACATAAAAAATGTTATCCGTTTCTAGCAAAATTGCTCTCTACTTTATCATCTATTCTAATCATATATTAAAAATGTAATACTCATCAAAAGCATTTAATTTTGGGAATCTTGGAGCTGAATGAGATATTATAAATGCCTTTTAATCTCCATTCAATCTTGCTCTCATAATACCTTTAGAATGAGCATGACTAGAATAAGTTACTTTATTTTTAGGCTAATCACTCCATAACATACTAATCACATCCGTATCTGTAAAATCAATTGTTTTGATTGTCTACATTAATGGAGATGTATCTGAATCCAACTAATCATCTTATAAATTAAATTCTTTGCAATCATTATCTTTATCACAATAAAAATACTCCAAACCTTAAGTTCATATCTCATAAAAAATACCTGTCCATCCTTCATCAGTACTCTTTGGCATTTTTAAGATAAACCACCAATCTACTTCTTTTCCTTTAGAATTTAAACAACTTTAAGAGAGTGTCATAATAATCAATTATGCAAGTACAAGGCACAACAATATGATATGCATTTAGATATATTTAATTGATTAATATATGATCACATTCATATATGTTATGATATTACATTTTATACAAATTAATCACTGTCAATTATATGACAATATACTCAATGGTATATTCCATTAGTTAGATATTGAAATTAATCATAAAGCTTAGTACGAGAGTCTTCCATGCTCATTTAAATTAATTTGTCAATCTCTTATCTACACTAAATTATATTATTAAATTATAATTTACTTATATTTCAGTCTTATTCAATAAAAATCGTTATTTAAATTCAGAAAATTCAAAAGATCTAAAACAATTAAAATTACTCTTTTCCATCATTATTTCAATAATTTAAAATATTGATGCACAATATTTTCTAATTTCCATAAATCCACTAAACATTAATCTTCTAAAATATTCAAACATGCTTGAATTTTTATTATCCATAATTTCTATAAAATCTTTTGTCATTTTAAATGGAGCAGTCTCAAATCCAGCATTTCCTGGTGAAGTTGATAAAGCAAATCCAAAATCTATATGAATTAAATGTCCTTAATTATCTACCAAAATATTTCCATTATGTCTATCTTTAATTTTCAAAAAATAACTAAGTAAAGAATATCCTGCCAAACTTTCTACAAAATTCTTTTAAGCTTAATGATATTCAGAATCAAAATATTATTTATAAAACTATACCAAACTTAATTTATGTTTAGCCAAATATTTCTTCAGTCCATCCATCGAAACAGTATTTTAAACAAATTCTATCAAATAACTCAATATACTTTACCTAATATTCCAGAATTCTCAGAAACTACAATAATTTCATAAGGCTTTAAAAATAAATTCAATTAAGCTGATCTAAAAATTTCATGCATTTTTTATATAACTTGCATAATTAATAATTCTTGTCTTAAATCATCACCTCCTTTAACCATTATAACTCTAATCTTTAATGATTCAAAATCTTTAAATTTTGATTCTTGTTTAATTCTTTAAATCTTATCCTTCCAGTCTTCTCCCCATGGATTTATATTAGAATTAGATTTATTCTGGATGTAATTTATTGATGATCTTTATTATAGAGGGGATTAACTTATTCCCTAGATTTGTTAATTTTATTCTACCACACCTATATTTAATTAAGATATTAGATGTTCAGAACTTGATGGTGAAAAACCATCTTCCAAATCTTTACTTTTTTAAGGAGTAAGTATTTCTTAACGTTCTTCAGATTATTGTGAATTTTCAGTGTCTGACCAGGAACTACTTCGCTTTTTAATCAATTCTAAATTTTTGTTTAATTCAATATTTTAATCTAAATCATCAAAATCCTTAAAACTAGAACTCTAACTATTATATTTTATTAATTAATTGAAAATGATATCTTACTATTTCTCATTAGTTAATTATTTCATTTATTCTTCTAAATTATTAGGTACTTCCATCTATATGAAATCTTCAGAATCATTCAAAGTATCACTTACATTTTCATCTATTTTTGTTGAATCAATTTTTTTTTGTTATTCGATAATACTAATAGTTTCAATTACAATTCTATAAGGAACTCTAGTTTTTGTATTAAAACAAGCTGCTCCCTCTTCACATATATTTACCATCTTATATTTTTTAAATGTATAAATACTAAATTTGATGCTTCAGAATATTCATTTTCTCTTGCGAATGGTATTATTATTCCTCTAAAATAAGCTAAACTTCTATTCATATTAGTCATTCTCTTAATAGCATTATTTCCCTTTAAAATTTATGATAAAAGATATTTCTTTCTGTTTTCATTTTCAATTGATTTTAATGTTAAGGATAATTAAATCATTTGAATAATAAATCGATCCTAGGCAATCATGTAATGAGATCTGAACTCCTTCTCCATGCATTATTTCATCAATTCTAAAAATGTTCAACAAACAATTTACGTTCCTAAAATTATGGATTATCTATGTTTTATTCAATTAGATCGTTACTCATAGTAAGAGCACCATTAATCATTTCTTTTTCTAGTCTCTTAAATAATTTAATTCAAAATTTACTCTTTAAAAGGCTTCCAATTTAGTATATATTTTACTATTCTTTTTTTCATCTTAAGAATAGGCAATCAAACACCAAAGTATTTTAAAATAATTTGCAATACTTAAAGAACTTAATGATTCTAAGAAAGTTTCCATACTTTAAGAACCATTTTTGACAACCATATATCTAGATATATTACAGAAATTTTTTACACAAATTATGGAATATAATATTCGATGAATTTTTTAGGCATATGATACAATCTGTTTGTTAAATATTAATGAGGTCCAGCCTCATTGAAAGTAGCCATAAAATAATGTATCAATATCTCAGGAGTAAAGTTATCTGACTGAAAAATAGAAAGCACAGCCTTCCAATTTTATAAGTTTTTTATTCTCCTGCTCAATTCTTTTGTGTCAATATCTAATTCTTAAATAGTTCTTGGTAATTATTGATTATTCATAAATTCCTTAAATTAATTAAATAAAGGACCTTAATTGTTATTAAAATTATCATGCAGAATGATTATATATTTTATATTACAAAAGAATTAATTTCATTGATCATTATTCAAAATCATCATCTGCATTTGGATCAATTATTCGAGCATTTTCATTATTAACAATATGACTAATTAATGATTAACCAGATTAAAGCTTTTAAAAATATTAATTTCTAAACTCGGAAAAATGATAAAGCAAAATCTCTTCATAGAGCATATCTATAAAAATATCATTACAATTTATTTTACCTTTCAATTACTCTTTAGTCAATTCATATTTTTCAAACTCAAATTCCAAAGGATTAACTGGTAGAGATATTGGCTAAAGTAAAATAAGAATTATGCATATACTTCATCTTCTTCACTATGTAAAATCTATAAAAATTAATGTTTTAATGCTTAAGCAGCAGTTAAACGATCTCTATGGTCAAATTTCAAAAGTCCTTTCAATAAATCCAAAACTAATAATTATACTTTATTTTTTTAATACGTTCTTAATTAATATGTCCGAATATTTAATTTAACCCAATACCATTTTAATGACCATACTCTTAGATAATTTTTCTTAGATTTTGTTATACTTTTAAATCTGGAAATGATTGAATATACTATTCATTTGGAGTTCCTAATAATTCAAATATCACTTTGATCTAATGTTTAGTAGAATCTCCTCTTAAAAATGGTCTCCTGAGAATCATCTCTGCTAAAATACATCCTACTGACCAAATATCAACTGAAATTATATATTATAATACTTACCAGCTGAATTGTAATTCTAATATCCAATTAGTAATTCAGGTGCTCTATACCATCTAGTTTCTACATAATATGTCATCATAATATTATTTTAAATGTTTTCTGCTATTGCTCTACCTAAACCGAAATCACATATCTTCACATCACAACTTCTATTTAATAATAAATTTCTTGGTTTCTAAATTAAATATGATTAATACTAAATCTCGATGCAAAATTCCAGCTGAATGTAAATACTTTAGACCTCTCAATACTTAGTAAATAAATAGTCGCATATGATCATCATTTAAAATTGAATCACTTTTTATAACTTATGATAAATCTGCTTCCAATAAATCCATCACCATATAAACATCTTCAAACTCTTCTCTACTTGGAGGCAATAAGACTTATTTTAAATCTACTACCTAATGTTTCTATAAAAACATCGATTATACATTATCATGTCTTATTAATCTTAGAATTTTTAATTCCCTCAGTGTTCTTTTGGCAAATAACCGATGATTAAATGTTCTTTCTATTTTTTTTATAGCAACAGGCTTATTTGTTAATTTGTCAATTGCTTGTATTACACAACCATAGGCCCCTTGACCAACTGATTTTATTAAATAAAATTTCACTTATATCAATTGGCATATATCTTTAATCTAAATAAAATGTATGCCCTTGTAGAACATGTTTAACACTTTCAAACTATTTCTTATAAGGCTTGTACAAATCTATTATCTTTTAAGGTACATTTGATTCTATAATCATTTTAATAATCTAATTATTTATATTTTATTAATTGATTGCTTTATATTAAAGTTATAAATCAAAAAGCTAAATAAACAATTAATTATCATTTTTATTTTCAATATTTTGCATTAATGGTCTCAAAATATTTGATATGACCACCATTTTATTTTAGTATTCATAATATTAACCTATTAGAAATACCTTAACTCTAATGAATATATGAAAATTAAATTACCTTAACCTACCTTTTGATATGTTTATTATTAGTTTTTCATGATGTAATTAACCATTTAGCTTAATTTAAGTAATTGCATTTTAGGCCTTCTTTCCTTGTGTCTGTATTAAATATTGGATAATTGAATCTAATCTTACTAATAATGTTTAGAGATATCAACTTTAAAATTAAATCTAGCTAATTATTATCTGAAAGGAATACTTTCATTGAGGTGCTTAACAATTTAAACCGATTTTATCAGCTTTTAATATAGATTAATTTTTTTTAAATTGAACAATCACTTAACAATTAGATAAAGTTTTTGTTTATTTTATCAACTTTTCTTAAGATCAATCATTCAAAAACCTTATAATATCATTTAACTTTCAAAAATAAAGGTTTGTTATGGTAAATAATTTTACTTTAATTTAAGATTTTATTTTTCTTCATAAATTTGATGAAACTACTCTAATTTGATTGAATTAATTTTATACCTCTATAATATTGACACTATTAATATACTTTTAGATTAATAGTTTATGAAATTTTTGGTATTATCTTTGTTTAAGCTTATTTTTACAAAATAAAAACTAATTAATTGATAAAGTTTAAATGCTCAACGAAAGCTAATTAATAATTACTATAAATATCACGACTTTCTTAGAAATTATTCTTAAGATCTTCATGAATTTCTTATTCAAATTTAAAATATCAATAAAAGAACATTTTATGTATAGTCTTACTAATTGATATAATTGTTAGTACCAGAATATTAATTTTATTGGAAAAATAGATATATAAAAGTTTCAAACATTATTTCATAATATTTTCTTTTTTTATATTGTAATAATTTCAATATCCTTAAACATTACTATTGACTAATGCATACTAAAAATTGCTGTACTTTTAATAATTTATTATTGTATATAGGCCTCATTTAATTAAATAAATTTATGAATTTTAATTTAATTTTGAATAATTGTGATTGTTAAATATAAGCTTGTCTTGATACATATTTTTTTACAATTAAGAGAACATAGTATTAATTTTGCTAACAATATCAAATGAATATGTTCGAAATTATAAAATAATGAATGAATGATTCTAAAATTTGTTTATAATTTTGTCCATCTACACTGTCTAATTGGTTTGACCTATCATTATAGGAAAAGGAATGAAATAGAAAGTACCAAGAGAACTTAGATGTAATTTATATTTAATCAAACTCTGAAATCTAAGAAAGAATTAATTAGATGAGCATTTTTTTAAATACAGTAATTTACGAGCATAATTTTATTCAGTTTTTCGATAATGATTTGAAAAAGTTTGAAACAAATATGGTAATATTAAAAATATGAGTCCGAACTTTCATTATACTATTTAATGTCAATTTCATAAGTTTTTTATATATGAGATGTAATTAATACACTTCAACTCTGATTTGATTTTGCATAAAAATCATACTCATTAACAAGTTTGCCATTGATTAGAATTTTCATTGTTAGGTTCTGCTATCTTGTATTCAAAATTGGCTTGACTACGGCTTACTTAGGAGGTCGATGTCTCAAAGTATACAGTATTGTTTTGGCTGTGGAATAATTTAAACTACAAATAGCAGCAGCCTATTGTAAATAATATACATATATAAGTACATCTTTGATTCTTAGCTTTTTATCGAGCACGAGAGAAATTAATTAATTCTTTCTATCAGGAGATATATGACAGTATTTTCTTTTGGATTTTTGAATAGAGGGCTTTATGCCTTTTTATTATTAACGTGTTTTAACTCTGTAAGTATGGAGTGAAGATAAAGAAGCATCATCGAAGTTCATCACAATTCTTGAAATTAGAAGTGTTAAAAAAAGATTTTTTAAATAATTTTCCAAAAGAATAAATTAAGTTATCAACTCAGATACAGAAAATTATGTCTTGAGTAATGAAATAAATGATATTTCGTATTTTAAAGTTTATAAAAAGCTTCCATTTTTAAAATAATAGTCTTGCCGACATAAAAAAAACTGAATCAATTAAATGAAATTGATAATAATTAATATAAATTAAATCACAATTTTGGGAGTTGACTCTTTAACATCCCAACAACTTCCTTTCAAATTATGTTGAATAGATTTTAAATCTGCATTCTAATGAATTGATAGATACAGAATCTAATGAAAATCAACTGAATAAGTTAACATTTTTTAAACTATGCTAAAGTACTGTTTGGATATTAATAGGAACTTCCAATAGGACTTTCAACCATATCCAATTATATGATTCCCATCTAGGCATCAATTCCCCTTGAATTTAATACCTTGTACATAGTTTCAGGATCTGTAACAACAACTGAGTAAAACGTGAGATGAAAATAACTTTAAATTGTTTTTTACCAAAATTTTCTTTCTTCAACTCTATGTCCTGGTAAAAACAAACCACCTTTCTTTAAGATACTCTGACCAACCAGTTATTGAGATATTGACATATCAAATTAATTAACTTAAAATGTACTCATTTACAATGCCAACATAATCAAGCTAAAATAAGGAACTCTAAACATATAAGTTTATAGAATATCAGCTGGGTTTTTTTGGTATCCTCAGATACTATTAACAACCAATTCATTGTAACCCCAATTAGAGGAGAGATTGATAAATATCCATCTTGAACTACTATTTAACAAAATCATAAGGATTAAATTTAAAAGTTCTCTTAAAATAACTATGTGGTTTTACTTAAATCTTACTTGATCATTTTGGGTAAGTTCCTTGAATTGCTTTCACCTTTCTTTATAGAACCTCATTATTCCTAATAAAACTTTAGACCCTCTGAAAGCAGAGCAATTTTTAATGGAACCAAAACTAAAGGTAGAAAAGTAACATTAGAATTTACTAATTAATTTTAGCATATTGCTTTAAGTGCACTAAAGCTTTTATCTTCGTCTTCAATAATAAACAATTTTTTTGCTTTGGCTCAATCAATAATTTCAAATGCAGCAACATAATCCAAATTAAATAAGAAATCATAATTCCTTTGGTCTAATTATATGATAACGAGATGCTCTTTCTGAGTAAATTTTTTTAAACTCTTCAATAGGTACAAGTACTAGACCATATAATCTTAATACTTAAACCATGTATGGTATGTTAATTCCTCTTAATATAACTACAGAACTTGGTGACCAATTTAAAGCCTATTATAACGATAAAAAGTTTTACTTGTAATACCAAATTCTTTGATGCTCTCACAAATAAGGTAATTAATATTTGTTTAATTTTTCAATCCTCAATTCCAAATTTCTTCTATTTAAGAAATTTATATTAAACTTAGTTATTGAATATATTTATTATAATCGATTAGTTTTATGTTAATTCCTAATGTATTGAATAAGTGCCTATATTAAATATCAATATAAGTGCAGAATAAGGTACAATCTAATCAGTTCGAAGTATATAATGTAATTAAATAATATATTGAAATCAATTATTTAATCATTTATGTGATGATTTGAGATCAATTAGTTCTTTCAAATAATTATTGTAGAAATAATTTAGACTCTGAAATAAAAGAAAGAAGATAATCTATATAAGCATTTAAAATCTAAAAATTATGAATTGATGCTCAAATAAAAGACATCAATTGAAAATTTCAAATTTTGCATTTTTATATAGTTTAATTAAGAAAATAATAGATGAGCTTAAATTTAGATGATCGATTTATTATTGTAATTATTATATCAAAAACACGTCAATTGTACTGAATATGAGTAAATGTATTACCTTGTGAAAGCCTATTAATTCATAATTCTCTCTGAAACATCTTCTGCACACATTCATACCATATTTTCTAATCAAACCTTATCTGACAGCACATACTCTACATTCTATGAAATCTCAATGAGAATTACCTCTTGAATCCTTTCCATAAGTTCTTGGGTGAGTTCTGAATAAATGGTTTGGCATGCTTTGTTTTATTTTATTTAAATATTTATTAAAATCATATTAAAAAAAATTACAATATAATCAGAATTATATAATAGAATAGATGATAACCATAAACGTAGAGACTCCTAATCATACTCGATATTAAGGGTTACTTCATAAAATAGACACAACTGAAAATACAATTTTGTTACATTCTGTAATAAACTACGGAAAAGTAAAAAGACCTATTAAATAAATTATTTCGGATACAGAAAAACACAATTATTTTGTACAATTTCCTTTAGAATTTGTTAAAACAGATACAGTTATCACTACAAATGATGGAAAATCATATAAAGCAAAATTACAAAAGATAGATCCTTATACTAAATTTCCAATTTTCCAGAATATCTAATTAATGTGTAAATAATGTGAAGAAAGTGAAAGAAAATCTTTTGACTTCAAATCACATAGATTGATATCAATTAATAAATAATAGGAGATCAAAATGAAATAATCACTTCACAATCAAAATAAATCTGTTGATCTTAAATCATCATATCCACCTTGTATCACTAATAATTATAGGTAAATGGCAAAATTTAAAGAATTAACAGAATAAATAGGCTATAGACCTAAGTTAAAGTGTAAAAATTGAGGCCATGTTTAATTAATCTATATATATTAACTCATTTCCATTTTCCAATGACTTCTAAAATTGTTGCTACTATATCTGCAGAAACCTTTGCAAATCTTTCTGGGTTACTAAGAATATCATTTCTAACTTCAAATAATGTACCTACAATAGGTTTAGCAAATGTCAAACAAGCACTAGAAAAATGTTGCTTTAAAATTCATACCAGTCAATAGAAAAATTTAAGCCTTTTTTGCCTGTATAAGGTTCATTGATTCTACAATCATATCCTTTACTTTTTAGAATTTGTTGATGTGCCTCTCCAAATTCATCAAATAGGCTAGTCAATATACCAATCTCAACATCTCTTTTCTTTCCTTCATATTGAGGTGTAAATGAGTGAATTGAGTATATAAAATTTGGTTTAAATTCATGTATAGCTTATCTAACTTGAAAATGATAATTCGAATGGTATGAAATTCTTATCCATTGTTCTTCTAGAGATAAATCTGAAACTTTAAATTTGGTTAGTTACTTTAATTCAGTTCAATTTATTAGTTATCCCCTGTTTATCTGAAGAGTGATTCTGACTAAATTTATCTATTGACATCGCAATAAAGTCGACTAAATATTTTCGGATTTTATACCTGTATTTACTATGCACTAGAGTAGATTAAGTTTAATTGGCCAAATATTTAGCTAAATTCAATGCTCTATATTCACAAAACTTGTTTACCCTATATCTACAGCCCAATGAGTGTTTGCGAAATTTCTTAAATCATTCTCAGACCATTCATGACCTTGTGGTAATCTAAAATCATTAGAATGATTATATACACATTAGTAGCATGATCACAAGTAAACAATAATCCCTTATTGTTCCCATATTTTAAAACATCTGAATTTTCATATTATCCATAATTTTGCAATTACATTATGAAAAATATAATATTTAACTAAATCTATTTGTAATATATTATTGAATTAAGAATAACAAAAACTTTTTTGTCAAATTTAATGTCACTTACAAAAGTACCCATAAATGAAAATGATTATAAATAATAAGGATCTTAATCTCTTCAAAAAGATGCACCTTTACATCCAAAGAGAGAATATAAAATGATATCAAAGTAGAAAAAGACTTAGCTGATTCGAACTGTTCTTCTCTAGAAATGCAAAATTAAAAGAGTACTCTATAATATTATATTCACTTTAGATTGCTAAGGATCTTAACATCAATTATGCCACTGCTAAAACCATACTTCATAATTACAGAAAAAAAAATATTGAATTTGACCAAAAAGAATAGCTTTAATAGGCTTCCTACTCAACCACCAAAACATTCTCAAAGTTGAATCTCAAAATAATTCTTAACGATAAAGTAGTGAAGGAACAGGAATACATATTACCCTCATTCTGAAAAAAAATATTCATTTAATATTTATAGTAATATCTACTCTGAATTATATGTTACTCTATATTTAAAGATGCTAGAGAACTCTTAAAATGACATCTGCTGAATTTTATTTTATAAAAAAGAGAGTTCAGTAAATCCTTAATTAAAAGTATATAATTTTATAACTATGATAATATAATTGTATTTATTAAGCATAGTTATACATTATATCGATTTATTTAACATATTTATACATAATATCGTTTTAAATACTAACTATTCTTTTATAATAAAATTCAGAAGAATTCAAAAAGATGAAACCTAAATACATTGTTTTAGATTAAAAGGATGTATTTCTTATTTTAGATTATACTTCTACTTAACCTATATGAATGATAAGGTATGAAAATGAGTATTTTTAATTCATTAAATGAGAAGATGGGGGACATAAAAATTAAATTATTTATTTTTATATTAGCTTGTGTTTCAAAAATGTATTAATATTAGTTAATAATTTAGTAATATAAAATAATATAATTATATACACAAAAAATAAATTTAAGTGAATGACCATTCATGATTATGTCATTTCTTTTAGAAAATCAGATTCACAACTATCATGCATATCAGAATCAGATTTTGATATCTCAGTTTATTTTTAAGTTAGAAAATATTTTTAATCAAAACTTACTATTAATGGTGTTTATTATTTCATAAAGAATTCTTAACTGGATCTGTTTGAAGAATAGAATTTCTCACTACTAGTTGAAGCACTTAATTCTGATTGTTAAGTTTCAATTTACTTTTGATAATCCTTAATAGTTATGCATTAATTGAGTAAACTTTTGATAATATCTTGATGGTGCGAAGTCCATTCTTCAATAATAATGAGAGTAATTTTAGAAGATAAAATTTCTTTTTTGTATTTTTAAGTCATCTGAATTTCTTAATCAAATTAAGAGAGAATATTATGAAAAGTATCATCATCAACTTCTGATACAATTTCTTATCTATTACTTAGAATATCATTTTAGATATTAAATATAACAGATTGTATTTGTGTAACTTTTTCAAGTAAATTTTTGAATGTTTTATCTAATTCTTATTCATGTGTATTTAATAAAGTAATTAAGTCTTTCTTTTTTTGTTCTAGTAAAGTTTAAATGTATTTAAATTGATGTTCAATTCTGCATTTCTATTATGCATAATGTTTCTTGATAGTTTGTATTTTTGAATTTAAACTTTTAATACTATTTTGATCTTCTATGGATATATCATTGCAAATGCTTAAAAACTCTTCAAGAATTTCATCTTTATTTAGAGAAGAACATAGACTCTCTTAAACACTTTGATGCATCTACCATTACTTTGACATATTAAAAAAAAAATATTATATATTTTAACTGTATATTGTAATACTTTATTGATTGTTAATTTCACTCTCCATCTGAATCAGTTTAATTATTAGAATTATTATTACCTTCTTCTGTATCATTATCATGATCAGATTGATGTTCAATTACCATTTCATAACTCTAGTTATTGTATCCTAATATAAAATATAAAAAATATAGAAATACCTGGTATTTTATTATTGCTAGATAGAGTATTAAATGGAGCAAGTCTTTCATTATCTAATTCTATATCCATATTTTATGGAGCCATTTTACCACTGAAAGTTAAATGAATATAGTCAACCATAACTTTACTAACAGTTGCAGTAATCCATTGGTTTTAATCACTTTTCATATAGAATAATAAATTACTAGTAATCTATCTTGTCATCCACTTTAACATTTTTTTCAGTCAAATCATCATCTGTATCAAAACCATCATTTTATTTAAATGGTTCTTTAGGTAAATTGAGATATTATTATTTTTTCCAACTCAATAATTTTGCATATCCCTATGAAGTATTGGGTAAATATATATTATGTAATCTATGTAAACATTTTTATGGAATTTAATTATTGGCAATTAATCTATCATTAGGATGTGGCTATGTATTATTGATTTCTAGTATCCATTACCAGGCTCGTTAATTTTTAATCATCCATTAATGGATTACTTAATTCTTAGAGACCATCTATAGATATTTGAGAATATATATATACTCTTAAAATGTATTACTAACACACATCAGTTTCTAAGAAATATTGACCTTATTTTTACATTGCATCCAATAATTTTGACATTCCTGTATTAATCTAAAATTAAATAATATAATTATACTCTTGTAATTTAAAGTTAATCTTTCATTTAAAATAATCTTTTCAAAACAACTAAATATTTTCTATACTCTTTATATTCTTTATCATTTACTTACTTTATTATAGATGTTATAACAGCATCACTTTATTTTTAATTATCCATTGAAATAACAGACAAAATATCTGAAATCATTCTAATGGCTAATTTACAATCTCCCTCTTCTAAAAGAAATGATATAAATTGATTGTCAAATTAAAGTAAAATTTATTCTTCTGCAGATAACAATTACTTATATTCTCCTTTTATTAAATAAGCTATCACTCTCCATAAATATACTCTACTAGTTGAAGGTCCTGAATTCATAGATTTTTCAAATTTCTTTTCCAATAATTCATCATAATAACTTGAAGCAACATCAACATTTTAATAATTTTACTAACCTAAATAATTACTTAGATCATCATTAAATTTAATAACTTTTATATCATCAATTCTTTTTACAACTTCTCTTTAAGTTAATAATGTTTTATTTGGATTTACCTAAAGTACATCAATTGATAGATCCAATAATTTACCAACTAATTTTTTTGATATTAAATATTAAGCATTAGATTTGTGTAATTTAGCAAATTTATAGAATAGATCATAAAATTCTACTGAATTTTTTAAACTCTTTTTCAATTCTGCTATCATCTATATCCAAGTATTTATTAAAGAAGCCACTAATGATTTTGGTTTATCATCAACAATCTCAAATAAATCCTTATAACCTTCCTATTATTATACTGTTTCAATTGCTGCAATTATCATTGAAATCACAAATTTTCTAACCATCTTCTTTGAACAATCAAATTAAAATTCTCTTATATATTATGGTTAATTAAAACATTTTAACAACCATTAACATGTATTAGGTGATTTTCTTAATAATTCCTATATATCTAAAATATTATTTGAAACAAATGTTTTATCATTTTCCCTTACTGCACATGTCAAATAAAAGAAAACTAATGTTTTTATAATTTAATCTTAAACTTATTATTATTATAATTAGAATTTAATTAAATTTTACATAAAAGTAAAATATTCTGGACTAAATATAAATCGTTGAATTTGGAATTTCCTATTTTCATCTTTTATTTCATCTAAAAATTAAACTGTTTTCTAATCTAATTCTACATCTATTTATTATGATTACTCTGCTATATTTATAGGATTTATTCTTTCATAAAACAACATATAAGCACTTTTAGATTTATCTTTTAATTATGAAGGATATTTATTCTTTAACAATTTATCTGCACCACCAAAAGCATCATTTTTAAGATCTTTTATATCAGCAGGAGACACAATAATATCATTGAATTCATACCATTTATTTAAATCATTCTTATCCTATATAAAAGAATAATAATGTCCACTATCTGCTGAACCCATATGAATTACAACTCCTGTTAATCTATATTAATAATAATCTTAAGTATTATCTTATCCATTCTAATTATTTGTCCTATTTTCTTATTACCTTAATCCCTATTAAGAATAAGGTAACATATCTAATTCAAATGGGAATTCTATTCTATCATTAATTTTAGCTTTTGCCATTAAATCAAAATCAAAATTAAATCTTTTCAAAACAAGAATAAGATGATCTGGTAATTTCTTTATACACATTCTTTTTAAAGCACTAACTTTCTTATTACATTGTTCACAATTATAAGCATTCTCCCCTTCAAGTAAATCTCCATGTACTAAAGTTTGTAAACATTCTTCTAAATTCTTTTTATTTGCAACAGGTAAAGATATAGCAAAGAAAGGTTCTTCTCTTTCAGAATAATGTGGACAAGTCTTACCTATAATTTCATTTGACATCACACCACCAAAGAAACGTTTAACTAAATCATCATCTGAAGTTGATTTTATATTTAATTCAATTCTATCCATAAGCAAATTACAAAATTCATCAACATCCATTTATTCAAATATATTTGTTGGATTTCCATCTAAATCTTTAAAAGCATGACAAAACTTTTTTGGATTATGATATTATTTTTAAGAATGTTTCAAAGCTAAGAATAAACATTTTAATTAATGTAATAGATTCTCTTCTTAAACACATGTATTCTTATCTTCTACTTTCAATAATTTCTCTCTAAAAGCTGGTACCATATATAATTATTAGAGTAAAGAATTCATATAACAAATACATGCTAAATTATATAAACCTACATATCCTGTAGATGATTTTTCATGAAATTTACTTTATATATTCCAATCATTTAAATGTTTAGTTCTCCAAGTATTTGTAGAATGTAATGGGGAAACATTATTTAAAAATTTATTCATATTTTATTGGTTTTTCAAGAGTGCAAATAAACAATTAAATCCAGCAGTTCTTGATTATTGAGATTTACATTTACATCTTGTTTCACCTTCATTTTCAAATAAATAACTTAAAATCTATTCAAATAATTAATTATTATTTGATAAATGAGGAAGTTTATCTATAATTACATTCAAGAGTTTTAATAAACCTATTAATATTTAATCTTAATCTTTAACAGTAATTTCATTTGATGGTAATTATAATAATTTTTATTTGATGTAGGATAATAGATCTTCAAAATCAAATTTTTCTATATTTAAATTGTTTTCTTATAATAAAAGATTACAACAAAATTCAAAAAAGTGTTCACATTTTTATTTATTATTTGTAATTACATTTTTTAATACTTCATCAAGTAGAATTTTAATTAATAATTTACTTTCTTAAGTATTCTTTAAATTTAATAATTAAAAACTATATTCTTTTTTGAGTTCCTAATTTTCATGTTCCACATAATAATTATAAAGTTATTGTTATAATTCATGATTTTATTTAATATATTATTTACAACCAGATTCATCTAAATAATTAAAGCATCTTCTTAAAAGACGTGTTTCAATTTCATTCATTTCTTTTTATTAAGGTGTTTTCTTTTATCCTAACTCTAATTTTTTCTTTGCCTTTATATAATGACATAGTTCTTATAGTATTTCTAAAATTTTCTATTTAATCTAATCAATTATTTAAGGCTCTTTTATCTTAATATTTTAATGACTTAATATATCTAAATATGTTAAACAAGATTTAATTTCAAGTGGACGTTACTAAAATTACAAATTTTAACCTAAGAATTTTTGAGTTACCAAATCCACTCCATCAGAGTTATTAAATTATTCACACCATTATCCATTTACTAATAATGCTTATATGATTTATAATACATAAAACATATCGAAAAATGAGTGATCCAAGTATTTTTTCCAATCTTTACAATTTTCTACTTACTTTTTTATTTAAATATTTGTAGGCAATCTATTAATCAAATCCCAAACCTAACTCAAAAATTCTGTACTTTCTTATTTATCAAGTAATTTAAATAGTATATCGAAAGTACGTTATTCTTAAGAAAGATAATTTTTTGGATGATTTTTATTATTGATTTTCACCTTTACATTAGTCTATTGATAAATTATTTAATTAACATAAGTTTCTACAATATCATATTATTATTCTATTGGTTTATTATCAACAGTAATGTCTAATTATTAATATGCTACTTATAATTCCTCTGCTAACCTTTATTTCCATTAATTCACTGTTGTTGTATCTCCTTCTTTAAACTCTTTTATTGATGTTTAATTATTAGTGTGCATGATTGAAACCTTAAATTAAGTATAATTATTTGGTTTGATAGATTTCTTAGATGGTGGACCACTTTAAAAATAATTGAATAAAGATAGTAATAAATTAATAGATCTAGTAGTTAAACTAGGACATTATTGTTATATTAATTCCAAACATTTATCCATCATTTCTTAATATATTTTATCACATTTAGCATCTAAAGTTTAACTAAGTTAAGTATAAAGATTAATTATAAAATTGGCAATTAGATCAAGTAAAATTAGATCCTTTACCTTACCAAAAATTTACCATATAGCATTTTTCCCTTCAAAATTATGATCATTCACAATGAAACGGGTAGAATTTCCATAATATTTTATCATCTGTCTAGATTAATTGTAGGATTTGAAAAACACTTAAAATAATTCGAAATCTTCGAATGTGTAACTAAATTATTGATTAAACACTTTTACTTTGCATAATAGTTCCTTTCAGGATTACATAAGACTTAAATAAAAAACTTAGATTCACCCTCCTTATCAAAATATATTTAATTAATTCTAAGTGAAGTGATATCTGGATAATAATTACCAATAAGTATTTTATTTAATTCTTTCTTTTATATACCACCTTTAGTTTTTGCAGCTAAAGCATCCCATAATCTGACACTTTAATCATAATTAATTTTTAATTCTGTTTATTAAAGTAAATAATTCAACATCTATAATCTGAAAAATACATTTTAACTGAATTTTTAGACTCCATTAATAATAATATCTTAAGGTTCTTCATTCTTAAAGTATTATCTAACTTTTTCCATATAAACTTCAATATCTTTAACAAAAAGTTCAATTATGTTGTATTTATCATCTGTCGATTAAATTAATTCCTTTTTGCCTTTATCATCCTTAAATTATTTATCTAAGAAATAATGAACAAAACTTATAGCCTAATAGACAGATTTATGACTTCCAATCAATTCAAAACATTTTCCAAAGTAATAAGAGATAAATTGTTTTGTTTATGGAATTTATGAAATAATCATACGAGCTGCTTAAAAACATGACTCTTATATATGACTTCCTACTAATGAATCTTCTCTATCTTAAAGTAATTCCCATAATTAATTGAATGTCATAAATCTTTTATCTGGTTTCAATTATAATTATTATTCATGAAATCTTTATGATAAAGCTGCCTCTGTAAATGTTCTGATCATACTTACAATATTTTCATTATATTTTGTATATGGAATATTCAAAATATGATTATAAAGATTCTCAATCCCTTAAAATTAAAGAACTGGTGAAATTGCTTTAAAAAATTCATATAATGCTAATTAAGTTGTCTCATGTTTGTCATAATTATTCATCCAAATTTTATCTACATAATCATTTTAGAAAACTTGATTTCTACATAAGAAAATAGCAACATCACTTGATCTCTTTATTAATTCTGGATGTACTGAATCACCCAATAAAGTATAATCTAAAATTTTATTTTAAGTGATCCATTTAATGAGTTCTTCTTTATTTATTGAATTTTTCATTTTTATTTAACTGCTTGTTTCAGACTTAAATTTCTCTGTAAAATCTTTAATCTCACAAAGACCTTTGACTCTCTTTTCAAGGAAAGTTGATTTCAGAAATTTCAATGACATTTATAATTGAATTTCATCTACTATTTTATTTAAATAATCTTATGAATATCCTTTTAAGAAAAAATACTACATTTCTTAAACTATTTCTCTAATTTAATCAATATCTGTGTCTTTGATATCTTAAATTGTTAAATTAGTTACTCTAAATTAAAACCATTCTAAGGTTTTCTTTGCCATATTACTCTATTCTTATTATGGGAAATATTAAGATAAGTATTATTATGTTAATACTATTTTTTACATAGCTTTTAGAGGAATATAAATATATTCTCCTCCTTCCTATGGTTTCAATAAGTTTTCCCAACTTTAAAGACCTCCTATAGAACGAAAGTATGACATTGTTTTTAAATAAAATTACCATGTTTTTTTAATACATTTAACTACATCACCAGCTCCAGGATAGAGTTTCCAATCTTCTATATTAGGATTAGTTACAAATCCTTAATGAACTGGAATTGTAAAGGTTTTATCTATCTATTATTATAAAAAATCATGATTTAACTAATGTAATTTGAAAATAGAAATACATAATAAAAGGAATTTTCTTATTTTAATAATCTCCAAATGGATCCAAACAACATACAGAATGCTTCACTTACTTCTTATAGGCAACTTGCTATAGAGACTCTTTCATCTATAATAAAGAGTTCATTATTATTTAAATGTCTCATATACTATTTTTCATATATTGATATACATCTGAGAAGTATTTTGGAAATTAATCAAAATACCATTTAATAAAGTTATAATAGGTTTTAATGTATTCTAATACAATAGGAAGTTCCTTTGCTTAGAATTCATTTGAAAGCACCATGTCCAAATAAATGAACTATCTAACTCGCACACACTGGGTAATTTCAATAGGTGTCATTCCCTGAAAATTAGTTTACATAATTGTTATTAATTCCTTTGTATATTTCTCACAATCTTCTCGTAAATATTTTAAATAATCACGAGATGTTTTTTATTGTCTATAGTCATCACCCGTATAATCTTTATTTAAATGATTATTTACTTGAAGTAGATCTTCTTGCAAATTATACTCGATTTTACGATAATTTAATTATCTAGTCAAAGTTTAGACACACAAACATACCTCATTTTCCTTTTTTGATTATCCATCATATGTGACTTCAATTTCCTTATCTGTTTTCTACAAAATGTATGCTAACTTAAATTGTTTGCTTCCTTGATGGTAAACATCAACGTAATTCCCAACGTATAGCTGCTCACTTAATTCAGGTTTCTTTTTAGTTTTCTTAATGTCCATATTTTATTTAAATTAATATTTATGAATACTCAATAGGATACCACCATTATAATGTTACATTAAATTACATTAAGACATCTCTTTCACTTTTATCATAAATACATATTTCATTATTGAAGTATAAAAACAATTTATAACAATTTTCTACAAAGATCCCTAAAAGTACTTAATGATTAAATATGTAATGATTATATTATATATATATATATATTTTAATAACCAATTACTTAACTAATAACAATCCTAAGTTAAATCACCAAATTTTATGAATTTTTTACTATGTTCTAAAATCTAAAAATCTAATCATAAATTTTAATAATGAATAATGACTTCAGATTCATTCTAAATAAAATCAAAGCAACCTAATAAAATACATTACGCTAAACTTGTCTAATTTAATTATCCTTCTCATAAATAGAAGAAATTAATAAAACCATACCAATCTTAAAATAAACTTTAACAATCTATCACAATCATAAAGATTCTTTAATCCTAAATCCTGTTACTCTCATTCCCAATTTACTTATCATTCAAAATGAATATTTAGTCCTCTCAAATTGTACAATTATCAAATTTAAATCAAATCAAGGATATTGCATATAACTTACAAACGGCATAGGAAACCTATTAATCTTTTTTCTTAATAATGAATATTATAAGTAATGGATAGCAAAATTAAAATTATTTTGTAAACTTTCCAATTTTACTAAGAAATTCTTTGTCTAAGAATAAACTGTTGCTGATTATTATCTAATCTAACACAAGAAAACTAATAAATTTTATATTGCAAACATGTGTTCAATCTTAAATACACAAATAGAACTTTTAAATAATGAAATTTAAACTCTAAGAAGTCTCAAACATACATCTCTACTTGATTTAAAATGGGTATTTCAAGATTGTCGTTTTATTTACTTGGTTTATGAGTATTTTCGATGTGAAAAACTTACAACCTTATTAAAATAAGGATTAATCTTGGATTAAACACAATTAGCATCTGTAAAGAATTGATTTTATTTATAGATCATACTATAATTATTATAGTTAACCAAATTCTTAAATAAATAATAAATTTATCATGGTAACATTACTCTCAACAATATCTTAATTAATGTACAATCCTCTTACTTATCTATTTTCCTCATCAATATGAAACCTCTCACTAAAACTGATAAAGATTCTATAGATTAATATAAAAAGATAATTGAAATTAATTATCAAGCTCCTGAGATATTAGAAGGATATTCTAATCCTTCTATTAATACTGATCTCTATCAAATAGGAGTAGTATTATATTACTTAACTTTTTACATTAAATTAGATAAAGATGATTGGTAAAATGATTCTATAAAAATGTAACTCATTAATTAAATGGAAGAATAATTTATTGATGCATCCAAAATTTAGACTAAACAAATTAATTTACTCTAAGAATATAAGATGGCTTATAGTACTTCATAATTAAATTTATTGAAAAGACTTTTAGAGAAAAGAGATTAAAGAATGAAATTAGAAGAAGCTATGAAACATTAATGGTTTGTTAATATCAAATAAAAATTTAAACCAAAATAAGAAAGAAAAAAATAACATTTACCATCTTTAAATACTATTATAGAACTTTGTGAATAGAGTGAATATACTAGATCATTTTTGAATAACTAATAAAGAAATGATGATGATTAAGGTAAATTATTTATATATAATTTATATAAGTTCTTGATGAAGATAATTTAATTTAAGAATTTATGTCAGAGATGCAAAAAAATAACACTTAAAAACCTCCTTCAAGAGAAAATCATGAAAAATTAAAAGATTTCTAACTTTTCAAGACAACATATGAACAAGATAAATCTAATCCTTAAAATCAATTCAAAGTTTCAAAAAGTATTATTTGATATTTAAATATTTGTCAATTTTATATAAAGTCAATACTGCGATAATTTGGATATTGGCTATTAAAATCCTTTTGAGGTAGTACTGAAATCCATTTACTACCAATTTAATGAATCCCTTACTGAGTTACAATTGGATCTAATGAATTCCTGATTAAAGTTATAAAATCATAAAAAATACAGTTTATTATCTTAATTTCCTTTTTACTGTGTACAATCAAAAAGATTTCTATATTAGAATTGAGAGTTATGCAAATTTTAATTGAAATCAATATTTTGAAATTGCAATTCAGGATTTATTATCTACATCTAATTATTTTAACCACTTATCATTTCATTTTATTAATATGATGAATATCTGAGAACATTAAAACCAAATAGATATGCCTCATATTATTGAAGTTGCTTCATAAATCCAGGATTCGGATTAATGATAGGTCTTTGTTACTGAACATATGAAAATGCCTAATCCAAAGTCATTTTAAATGATTTCATTAAATAAGCAATCATAATTGTAGCAGATCGTGATATTCCAGCATAACAATGTACTAGAACATTTGTAAACTATCTATTATAATCGATAAAATCAATGGCCTATTAAAAATAGGAGCTTAAATTCACAAAGTCAGCATCATCTACTCTAATAAACTAAATGACTAATAGACTATGATATATACCATAGATGATATGTTACCATCATATATATATTCCTATGTACTCATTGTGGTCAAAATAGCACCAATTTTATAGAGACCTAATAAGTTTCCGTTTCCAGCACTTTCTAAATTGCCTAAATATAATCCTCCTTTATAATTTTATCCTTAAACAATACAATCCATCAGATCTAAATTATAATATGAAATACTAATTTTGATTACACTATAGGATTGGAACATTGAAACAAACAAAGAAATTAAAATCATTTTTATAAAATACCCAACTAAATATATATATTAGGAATACAACAATCAATAAGAATGTTCTATTCAAAAAAAAGGTTTATGATTTATTCCCTTTAAAGACTTACTTCAAATAAACTTGAAAATATTAAATTTAACAATCAAGATATACCATAAATTAATGGATTTAATATATATATTAGGAAGAGTAATTTAAATTGAAATATTAGAGATTAAACAATATATATAATTTTAATTATTAAAAATATAAGGTTTAAATCAACAAATAAGTTGTTGTTTATTCCTAAAATAAGTGAAGTTAGTAATGTTATTAAAATAAATTCTTGAAGTTAAACAAGAGTTTTAAATATATATATCTTAATTTTTATAATTATTGTAAAATAGAGGAGGAATTTATACAAATGATTTGGTGTGGTGTGAATGTGAAAACCAAATTCTATTTTCTGATACTTAGATTATTTATATTTTCAATTAAATTAAAGATATTTGAATCATATGTAATAATATATTATTACAATGTGTTTAATCATTGAAGATAGTGTTTTAAATTATTCAAAGAATAGCAGATCTTATTTTTATATTCTTCTTAACAAAATCACCTATGCAAACTCTATCTCTATATGAAAGAGACAAATATGAAGTTACATGATATAATTATATTTTATAATTATTGTCATCATCAATCACTTAGAGCCACGATTACAGGAAGTTTTGGGTCAAATCTCTCCCTTCCTTTTAAATCTTTTAATTCAATAACAAAAACATATCCGACAGTATTACCTTATGCTTTATTGATTAATTCACTTGCAGCAACAGCTGTTCCTCCGGTTGCTAAACATTTATAATTTATATACCTAATAAATCGTCACAAATTAAAATTTTAGATCCTGGCTCAAAAGCATCTGCTTGTATCTCAATTACATCACTACCATACTCTAATTTATATTCTAAAGATATCTTCTCTCCTGGTAATTTGTTCTTCTTACGAATTGGAATGAAACCTTTGTTCAATCTCTATGATAATAAAATTCCAAATAGAAATCCTCTTGATTCTAATCCTGCAATATAATCAAACTCAAAGTTAATCTTTGCTACGAAATAATCGATCACTTTATTTAAAGCCTCTATGTTTTTTAATAAGGGACAAATATCTCTAAAATTTATTCCAGGTTTAGGATAATTTGGGATGCATCGAACTATTTTATCAACCAATTATGAAATTTCTAATTCCATTTTAATAATTTATGAATAAAAATGTTATTAAATGAAAGTTATATTAGCAGATTAATATATAAATTAAGTAATATTATCTGATGAATTCAAAAATAATGAGGATATCATACTTAATATTTTTGTAAAACCATTTAATTGAATAAAAATGTATATTATTTTAAATGATTATATATAAAAACTATACTTATTTAATTTTACGCCATTAATAAGTTAGATATTATATATTAAGGATGCAAACACTGAATGTAAGAATTATTGTAAATTTCTAAATATAATATATATTTTATAATAAAATATCAGTTGATTTTGTATAGTATTTGAAATTAAAATCATTGATCTTATAAGTACATTTTTAACGGATAAAAGTATAAATATTTTAGGGTTATTATTATATTTAGATGTTGAATAATCAAATAATATGAGTTAATATTTAGATTAAAGTAAAATAATCTGAAGGGTTCTCATTAAAGAACGGCAAAAGTAGAATCAATAATCTTTAATTTGATAAGGTAGCATTATTACTGAAATATAATTGGACATCAATGATAAGTTTTTCAATTATTTTAAGGATTAGATTTTTAAAATTAGGATGTAAATTTGATATAAGGAAAGGTGAAACTATTTTTAATGATTTCTTTATGTAACAAATGCTTTAATGAAATAAATCGTATTCTCTTTTAGCATTCATCATTCCTATTGATTTAATAGAATGTACAAAGAGAATCTCATAGGTGAATGTTTAAGAAACAAGTTTTTATATATCTACAAAGACTTAATAATATAATAATAGATCAACGTGATTTAATGATTGTGAATTATTTATAATAAATTTACTTTAAAATAATTATTTAAATGATAAATGATTTAAATTTGATTTTAAATTATTAATAGAATTCATATATATCGATTATAAATAAATCATATATATATATATATATATGAATATTATCATTTTATTTCACATCTCTTTATATACTATCTCTTATTTTCATAGTCATTAACAATGAACTTAAGACATGATTAATTCAATTATCCATAATAACCCAATTGACCATTCTTTGTAATCTGCTTTTATTAATCAATTTCAAGATTGAATGATGTGTAACCTTCTGTAATAATTGGATTATTAGTATTTTATACAGATGAAACCATAGATTTAGCACAACTCAAATTAGAATTAACCTATTCATTAGTTAAATTAATAACGACATTGACACTTTGACTAGAAGTGAGTTTTTAATGTAAGATTAATTTATAATGAATCTATTTATTAGATTCTTTACATTCGATTTCAATTAAATCATTACAACAATGTTTGAAGATTTCTTCTTAACTTAGATGTTAAAATGGATTCAAAATACCAATATTTCCATTAAATAAGTTTTTCCAAATCACTTTGAGATCTGGGTTGGTTAATTAATTTAATGGTAATTTTCTAAGTTTTAAAGCTTAAGCATAATATTCACAATCTTCATTAAGTATTTAATTAAATTATCCATCTATTAAAATCTATGATTATAATTATAGACTTATTAAAAAATCTTTCTTTGCAATTTAAATGCTTAAAAAGCAACTATCCTATAAATCATATATTTCATTTATATTCTCATTATTGCATTTATATTTACTAACAAATTGACATTGTTAAATAACTGTTCTTTATCTTATAGAAATTAATCTATTCATTTTGATTTCTCTTTAGTATATACCATTATTATACCATAAGTATAAAGTCAATGATATTTTCTTAATGAGATGAGTCTTGTGAGGAATTTTTGGGATTTAGATATATACCTAATTATTTTGATTTTCCATTTAAAAATCACTAAGTAAAATATTTATGGAACTAAATCCATCTAAATTAAAATTTTGGATAATTTATTTATACTCATAAATAGGAGGATCTTCAGATTCAACAATTATCTCAAAGGCAAGATTTTAGATAGGTTTTTCAGATTTATTCTTAATTATAAATTAGTAAGTAAATAATTCACTAGGGTCAAAATAAACAGCATCTACTTCATTAATTAATGTAGAATCTCTATATATTTGTGTCTAAACATTTGGAATATCCTCTATTATTTAGATATTATGTAGATTAAAAAGTGATTGTTCTTATTATTAGTTTTCTGGGGATAAAAGAGCAGAAAAGCCAAACTAATTTAATTTATGAATGTATTCATAATTTAAATATTGAATTTTAATTCCAACTATTTTAAATGAACCCACAGATTTGGGTCTAATTGTAAAAATAACAGGGTGATATTTAGTATTGGCTGGCAGAATAATTCCTTTAGGATAAGTAACACAATCACTACCCTCTATTTATAACACTAATTTATCTAATTAAAAATCAAAGGAGTATTCATTAGAAATATACAAAACTAATTCAATAAGTGAATTTAGAGGATATTTCAATTCATTTTTAACTTCTTTATTTGCCCAAGGATTCACAATAAATATATCCTAACTTTCTGATTATAATTTATCTTCTTTAATAATCAAACTAAACTTTTCTTTGAAAGGTATGATTTCAATTCTATCAATTTTTGGGATCATTTAAAGATAAGTTTATTTTAATTCTTATTTAACAGAGTCTTACTTTAAGATTTGAATCATAATATCCAGTTGTTATTATGTAAAATCTGGTTTGAACATTTGTATTCGTTATATCTAAGTGTTATGTTAGAAATATGGTCTAATAATGTAAAATATGAATACATTCCTTAAAAATTATGTTAAATCTCTTAAACAAAGTTATGTTAAAGTGAAGCCCAATATATATTACTCTACTCATCAGAAAAGTAAGAATTAAGACTATACATAGTACTTGATAATTTAGTAAGTTCTAAAGCCATAGATTTATTGATTGTAGCCAACTAGAAACATGCTAAACGAATGAAATATGCTTATTTTCTTTTCATTTGAATCTGACCATATAGTTCTGAAACAAATAGATAAAATTTGCATTTTTCAATAGGAGATTCAGGATCAAAAGTTTTTGTGAATAAATCAATAGTCTTATTAAGTCCTAATTTATCATTTGAGGCCTTTCTATAATGCATCAATTTAAAAAAGCACTCAATTTCTAAATTAATGAACTTAGTTTTTTTTAGAAATGTAAGTGATTCTCTAAAATGCTCTTCAATTTCTTCAAAAGAAGATTTGGATGCTGCCAAATGCTATTAAATAATGCCACACCAAAGATAATCATTATTTTTATTTAAATTATCTAATGCTTATTTGTAATAATCAATAGCATCTTATGGATCATTAATCATTAGTGCCATATCACCCATAATTTTGATTTATCTACCTTATTTTCTCTTTTTTAATTTTGATTGATCACTAATCTTTTCTTCTTTCATATTAAATACAACTATTTAAGATTAATCATTCCTTTAATTTATTAATTTAATAGTTATACTTCAATCTCAGAATTTCTGATGCAAAATATTCAATAATTTAACATAAATATAATTACAATTGATCTTCTAAATAATAAATCATTTTATCATCACTAAGAGGAGGAATAATAATGAATGTTTATTCTTACTCTATATTTTAGAATGAATTAACTCCACAATTTAACAACATAAATCTAATTAACTTATCATCATTAACTTTTTTTTTTTATTTATTAATCTCATCAATAGGTATCAATCCTTCTTATAAATCAATTACAAAAAACATTAAGAAAGGTTTTCTAATATTATTATCACAATATCTACATATAAATCATTAACTCTGGCCAATCAACTTAATATTCTTAATCAATCACACTTATTTCAACATAATCACTATTCCAATCTTTTTTAGAAAATACTCCCATAGTATTCTTATATAATTGATTCTGATAAAAATTGCTAAAATATATCTTTTAAGGCATGGCTTAAAATATTCTGATCATCCTATCAAGTTAATCTTATTTTGTCTCTCCTAACATTTTACATAGCAATTTAATTGATTTCATTTCTTCTATAGTTCGTTCAAATGAATTCATTTTTTTACAAACAATATAAATTTTATTATAGTAAGAAGTAACATAATATCACAACTAATAATTATATTAATCATAAACTTCAAAAAAGTACAAAATCTTTAATATAATTTCAATGATTTGGCAATTGCTATTGAATTAACTTTATTAAGTTTTCTTAATGACTCTTATCTATATTATTTTTCTCTATGAATTAGGAAGCTAATTTCACAGCAGTATCATTTTCATTTACTATTATCCTCTCCTTCTTCTAGTTATCAATAATAACATCTATAAACATTAATGGTTATTTACAACCCAATTCTTATTCATAAATTTATTCTTCTAACTATTATCTCTTTTTGGAATTACAAGTTCCTTACTTAATTATTGCTTAGCTCAATTATCTTTAAACTCTTCCTTTTATCATTCTTTCTATTGCTATATTACTATTTACTGGTTTCATCTAAACAATTGAAGGCTTACTTTTAATAGTATTAGGTGTAAATTAAGGTATATTAATTTAGAATTGATTTACTTAATCATTTGATTTCTATGGTTTTTATTATAGATATTTTGATTTAACTTGAGCATCATTTATTTATGGATTAAATGTACATTACTCCTAATTAATTCTATCTTATTCTTAAATTAATTTTTATTTCTTTTTATTATAAATTTAGTCGTAATCATTCAAAGTAACATTTTAATGTTATATTTCTGAAGCCACTCTTTTTCGATGTTAAATTGCCAACACTTAAGTTTATTTATTAGTCTTAAAAGATGTATTTACATCTTATTAAAAGTCTCTATTTTTTTTATATGCTAAATGATTCACATTTAAAATACTATATTTCTATAGTAAAAGATCTGGATTATAGACTCTTAAGTTTCCATTTATAAACTGTGTTATTCCATTGTTAAATTAAATAGGAAAGTTAATTTTGTATTAATTTTCATAATTTGGAATTTATTCTATTTCATTATGATAACCTTAGACACATAATAAGAAACACAGTAAATTTCTAGACAATATCAAATCAAAATCTTAAGGACATTATAAATGTTGGAATATTTCAAATTATAATTGTTTATTTTCTAATGGTACAAATCCCAAATTATCTAAAATTTAACACAGTTCATTAATAGTAATTAAACACAAATCACTTTCAATTTAAAATTACAATGTAAATTGCTCATTATAATTTTAATCATCCAAAGTTTCACATCTTGCCAAAGTCAATTCTTTATAAAACTCCCTAACAAAGTAATGTATTACCAATTTCTCATTATGACTACCCCTTAAAGAACCTAAATTTAAATTACTATCATTTTATTATTTTAATTTCTTAGGTTAAATGGCTTAATTATATAATCTATTGATTATATCATTTATTTTAGTTTTATCTATTCTTTATTGATTTGATTATTCTATAATGATTGGATTTGTCACCTATAATTGAACACTCTACTTATTCTGACTAAGTCTTTCCCAAATATTCTCTTTATTAGATTTCTTCTTATTTTTTTATTTTGGTGATTGCTAAGTCTAAAGTGTCTCTGTACAATCTTAAATATAAATTTTTTTAGGTGACATATAACGAGGTTATGACATATCTTGAGACTTCATTTCTATACTTTTTTGACTAATTCTTGGCTTGAATGAACATTGTTGCAACTATTATTATTCATAACTATTTCTTAATTAATTCTTTCTCTACATTAATTCTTAATATTCTGAATTTAATTTATTATGAAGATTTTGTTTTTGAGTCAAAATTCTTGGATTTAGTAAATGATTTTGATTTTATTATTTTTCGTGTATTAAATTATTTTATTGGCTTAATGGATAAAATTAATCTTCATTATTATTGTCAGTTAGAAGTATTGACTTCTCAGTTAAGGGTGTGATTGGACTATCACCTAATAATGATTTCATTTATTAACAGAAAAAATATTATTAATTAATTTATGTTTAATTAAACAACTCAAATATTACACTCTAACATTCTATTGACATTTTCACTACTTCTGAATAATTTTAAAATATACATTCAATGACTCAATTCTATATTTAACAATTAAATTATTGATATAACTTCAGAAGAAAGATTTTCTCAATAATTATAGGTTTTTCTTGAAAATATTAAATTCGACTAGTTTTTTTTATCCTTACAGAGTCATTATTAAATTAGTTATACATAATAAAAACTTTTTAGATACAAAAATCTATAAGACTTTCCTCTTATTAAATGAACTCTTGTATATCTGATATAAATTGTCTAATTAAGGTACTGAAAAATTGCTATCTCTAAATTTTATATACAAAAAATGATGTTATCAACACACTCAAAACTGTCTTTCTAGATTTAATTCAAAAGGTTATTGGTTAATACATATAAATTTATTGGTCATCCTTAAAATAATACACTAGATTATCAATATCAGAATTATTCATTATAATTATAATTATAATATTAATTTAATAATGGTAAAACTTTAAAACAAACCAAATAGGAAATCTAAAAAAGCTCTCTAACTCAAAAAACTTTCTGAATAAGTACCTTAATAGAAATATTAAAAATATTAAGAAGAAGAACTATTGTTATTCGAAAATGATAATTAAAATGAAAGTGAATAATCTGTCAAATAAGAGTAATCAAATTTAAAAAAAGAAGAAGAAGGCAATATTAATCTACCTTTAGACTAAGAGGAAGATTCTGCATAATGGGTGGATGAATTTGATGAAAAAATATAAGTGGATTTGAGTAAATAGACAAAATTGAGAAAACTTATCAAAAATGGACAAAGTCTAGTTACAGGCAAGGAATACTAAAAAAAATTAAGAGAATTTTATAAAAGCTCATAATAAAACAATGAATTCTTGAGTTGGGCATCTTCTAAATAGCGAATTAAATAAGAAAAAGATAAAGTTGATTAAAACTAATTAAATGCAAATTTAAAAGAATTATTATCATAAAATCTTTAAAATTAGACAACTAAAAGTAGTTTGCTTCCGAATAGAATTATATAGATTGAATAAGCTGGAATTATTAAAGCTAAAATAAACACTGTTATATAATCAATTAGTTTTCATAAGAAACTACCAATATTTGCAGAAGGAGGGTTTGATAAATTGGTTAGGATTTATCAATTCAATCCAAACAAATAGATTTAAGTACAATAATTTTTTTTATTTATTTAGCTTATCAAATCAATAGGGTTAGAGAAATTCCCAATATGTAAATTGTAATTCATGAATGAAAACAATAATATAATAGTAGCATCTCCATTTAAAACATATTTGATTGAAGTGGATATCAATACTTAAAAATATAAAAGAATACAATCTACTTTATTTGCTAAACATTTTAATTAATCTGGGAAATATAATAGGCAAATAGAATTTGCAATTAGAGAAGATGATAAATATATTGCATTATTTAATGAATCTGGTTATATCCATATTTTAAGTGGGGATAGTAAAATTTTATTAAATGAATTCAAATAGAATGAATCATGCAAGGCTGTAACATTTGCTGATGAATTTTTAATATCTGCAGGTTAGGGTGGTAAGATTTATTAATGGTCTTTGTAAAAATAATAAATATATAATGTTTTTCATAATCCAGGAGGATTTGAAGTGAATTGTCTAGATTTTAAATTGGATCTTTTAGCAGTTGGTAGCAGAACTGGTATTGTCAATATTTTTAAATTAAATTCAGCTACAAAATAATTCAATAAAGATCCTATTAAGGAAATATAAAATTTAACGACTAGTGTAAATGAAGTTTAATTTAATAAATTTTGTGAAATCTTATGCATAAGCTCAAAATGGAAAGATTCAGCAATAAAATTAGTACATGTTGATACTTTTACCGTATTTGAAAATTGGCCTACAATAACTACATGTCTGAAAGTAAATATAATTATAATAATTAGAAAATCTCAGCAATAGGAATAAGTAATGATTCTAGATTCTTGGTTATAGGAAATGAAGATGGAGAACTGAGAGCTTTTCGTTTGCTACATTATTGATATTATTGTATATTATTGTATATTAAAAGCAATTAATTGAATGAATGATAATTAAATATTTAATTTAAAAATTAATATGTTTGGTATAATTATATATACTGATCATGCTCTTTGATCTGTTGTTAAGAATTTAGCATACAATAAAGTATCCTTTTAAATATCCATTGTGACCATTGCATATATAATACCAATCAAGACTATAACAAAGAAAACTCCAAACCAAACATAAATTTGATAAGTGGTTGCATCCATAACACGACTAGAAGAGTTAGTATTCTAATAAAAGTGTGATAGTATATAATACAGTAACTTAATTTAACATTCTTGTTCTTGTTTCCATCAAAATTCTTTAAATCTTTGCTGATTCCTTAGTTGTTGTAATTTAAGGATTCTTTTCTTCTTCTACTAAAATAAGACCAAATAATTCTTCGTTTTCAAATGTATTTCTAAAGTTTTTAGAGAGCTTAATATCATTTATTATAATACTTTTTTATGGGCAATTCTCATTATATCATAGATCATATCGATTTCTGGTTCTTTCATGATTTTTTCTAATTTAGCTATTGATTTATTAATTATTGATAACATGTTAGGTTAATTGGCTAATTGTTTCATAGAATAGTAATACATTTTTTAAAGAGTGTAGATAGTTTATTCATAGCACATACATCTTTTAAGAACCCAATAATTTATTCTTCATTGTCTTAAGTAATTTCAATCATTTCATTTGTGTTATATTTATAAATTTTATTCTCCTTTGGCGCATAATCAAAGGTTGTTCCTAAGAAATTATCAACACATTTTTCTAAACTAGATTCCACTTTATATGATTTATCTTTATTTGGCTCATAAAAATAAACTTCATTCTATATAATAAATTTATATTTTACATTTTTGCCTAAATAAAGAGTGATTGTCCATTATAAATGATTTATATCTAAATTATCTTCATTTTGATAGATTTTGAATCCCAAATTATTTTGGTTGTATATTTTTTAAGCTTTCGAAATCAAAGAATCATCTAAATTATGGATCAAAAGGATTACCTTGTTATCCAAAAAGTGATTCCATAATGGATTTTGGATCTTTGTCTAATATTTTAAAACTTTAGGAGAATCCCTCAGTTATTCTTTATTATTTTAACTCTTATCCTTGATACAATTTCTCGCTCTCAATAAGAATCAAATAGTTCATATTGGTAGGTGATAAGATATTGCCTTTACCAAATGTTCTATTTGATCAAAGAAATATATACTTTATCAACTATTCAAATACTTTTTGTTAGTCTGCAGATATGTGTTCGACTAATCCAATATTGTATTTTATCAATTAAGCAATTTACTTTTGGTTGAGGCCTTCTAAGTCATTTACACTGTTGCTATTGAATGGATATATATAAGCTTGTGATGCTAATGCAGATGCAACTATCAAAAATCAAAAATTTGATACCATAAATGATGAAAAGAAGAGTTTTCATTATTTTATTTAATAAAATTTATGAATGATTGGTAATATTATTATTTATAAGCATTTTTTTGAATTGTTAATTTCTTATATATATATATAAAATTTTATCTGTTAACTCCTATGAGTTACGATATATCCCAATAGTTCATCGAATTTCGTAAGCAAATTATGAACAAAACTTTAACAACACCAGCAACCAACAGCAGCAAAATACAAACTATTTCAACTCCATCAAAGAAATAAGAATTTTCAGTTGACATCCTCAAATCATCAATCTGCAAAAACGTCAAACGTCTTAAAGTTAAATCTGCTATATCAAGTATGAACATCATTTATTACTCTCAGACATTCCTTTGAGTCCTCATAAACAAAAAGCGTCATCTCCGATTAAGAAATAACCATTCAAAAGCCCTTAAAGATTAATTTAGAATGATCCAATCAGGAGTCCAAATAAATAACTATATAGCAGTACATCCAAAAGTCAACAATCTTAATTGAATACTTTTCAATTGCCATAATCTTATAGATAATCAGATTATATTGATCAATAAAGCTAAATCAAATTGTACTCTTCCAAATATCAAAAAATTATGAATGAAGAACAAGGACTCTATTATAGCCAATTGTAAACTAAATTAGATCAACTCTCCTCAATTATTGGTAATCAAGATGATCGACAAAGAAACCTACTTGAAATTGATAATATGATTAATCAATCCAAACAGATTAATGCAAAATCTAGAGTCTAAAAACATGTTGATAGTTTGCAATTTGAAAGTAAGGCATTGCAAAGCGATCTAAACACTATTAAAACTAAAATATCAAGATTTTCTGATTATACTGATAATTGATATATAAGTTATATATGAGATCATTGAATTTAAGATAAACACCATTATACTAGTTGCATAGTTTCAGACCATCGATCATCTTGATTTCGACATCCCAATATTACTATTGTAAATGATCTGTTATTTGATTGATAATAACTTGCTAAGCAAGGACCTGCTACTGAAGTATTGCCAGTTTTTATTCCTCTAAATCCTTAGTAGAGTAATTTGTTTGTGTTTTCCCACAAAACATCTCTTGTAAATCCTTTAAAGTATTTATACACATGATACCTTCTTCATCTTAAATTGTACAGAAATGAATTTTTGTATTTACAACCTTTTTAAAGAAATCATCTTTCAATAATTAATTGCATAGTTTTGCTACGTCATATGCTGAAGATAGATTATTTTTATTATTTAATCCATGTGGATTTGCATAAGTAGTTTGAGTCATTCTCAATTCTCTTGCTTTGTTATTCATTTCTTGAATAAAATAAATGAGTGGATTCTTTCCTTTAATTTTATTTTAATACATAGCATAAATTCCAAAATTTTCAGCAAATGTCATAGCTGCATCATTGCCTGAAGGTAACATTAATCCATAAAATAAATCATCAATTGATAATACGTCTCCTTTAAGTAAATTAGCAGTTGTGCCACCTACTAAACTTGCTGATAAACTAACTTCAGCGTATGTATTATTAGTTTAAACATTCATGGTCTTGCACATATTCTAAACAACATAGAATGTCATTATTTTTGTAATCGAAGCTATCTCCCTTCTTTAATTCTCATTATATGCATATAACACATCCCCAGAATTTGAATCTACTACAATCCAAGATTTAGCTGTCAATCTTGGAGCAAGATTTTTTATATCTGCCCCAGATAAATAAACTGTCTTTATTTATTACAGCCTCTGAGATTATCTTTCTTCCTCTGATTTTGGCTTCCATCTAATATGATTCGAATTCATATAATATAAAATATTTATACGAATGAGATAAATATATTGTATAATTTTCACCAAACTCTTTAATTTTACCACATTACCCTTATATATTTTATATTTTCATTTCCAAAATAATAAAATACATCATTAAATTAATCTTGAATTCTCATACATTATCAGTGTTAGATCAAACATTAGAAACAAAAATATTAAAAATGCAATCAATAAGGAATAGAAACTTCTTAAATGGAATTTTACTATTTATAAAAATTGAGAATTATTTAAGTTATTTAGAAGGTAATTTTATTTTAAGAAAAAGTTAAATCTCATGTATACACATTTTTTAAAGTATTTTTTTTACATTACTAGAAATTAAATGACTTAATAATTGAATAATCAATTTTGAAAAAGATTAGAATGGTTTCCTTCTTATCTTCAAAAAAGAATATAATTAATTTATTTCATGAATTTTAGTAAACAAAATATCTATCATTCATATTGACACAGAATGTGTTGAAAAAGAATTAGAAGAATAGTATAAGAGTAATGCTCAAGAAATAATTGAATTAAGAAACAATATATTTGTGGATTATTTAATTAATTATTATTTTTATTTAGAAAATTATATTAATTCAAATCATAATAATATTTCGCATCATCATAATAAAAATGGTTACCATCACTATATAATCCTAATAAATTTGATAAATTAGCAAGAGAGGAATGATGGAATAATGTATCAATTTATTTAAATTGTATAAGAAGCTTAATTAATGAAGGGAAGGAATCCAGATAGATTGAGATTAGATATAGTAGGGGATACAGTTTGAAAAGTCTTAAATAGTGGCAGAGGACCATTATGTTATCAATTCGATCATATTGTGTCATATTCTAAAGGAGGAGAAAGTTTTAGCAAAAATTGTTAATTATTGTAATCATTTGTCAACATATACTAATGAAATAAAGAAAATATATCAAAGGATGAGTTGAAGCAAGTTTCTCCTTAATTAAATTTCATTTCTGAATAATTTGATGTTATAGATTATGCTATATTTGGTTGACATTAGAAGGAAGTCTGTTTGTTTGTTTTGCATTTTTTTTACATTTTTATTTAACTGTTTTGTTTGTAAAAATAATTGTCTATTTCTATAAATGCCTTGTTGTTTTAAAATTACAGTAAAATTTATTCATTTTCTTGTCTTACTACTATTGTTTTCCCATCCCGATTTTCTTTTTGTCTCATATCGATTCTATCGATGTTTTCTATCATGATGTTTTCTGTTATATAATTAATTATATATTTTAACTTAGAACTGTCACTTGAACTATGTCTCCTCTTTCTGGATAGTGATCTTGATCTTGATCTTCTGCCTCTGTTTCTACTACCATTCTCATCTACATTAGTTTTACTATCTCTATACATTTATTATTATAATTATGATGATAATGGCTATGATAGGAGTTTTGATTCCTTTCACTTGATTTTTCTTATCTTTCATGAATTTTACTACTGTTAATTTCAACAGTGCTGATAGTAATTTCTTGATAATGTTTTTCTTGGATAAATAAAAAGATCATTTACTTCCACTTTATTGTTTATCAGATCTTTCTCTTTCTTTATCTTTTTCTCTTTCTTTCTCTCTATCTAATCTTTCACTTTTTTCTTTTTCTATTTTTTCTTATCTTTCTTTTTCCAATCTCTCTTGTTTTTCTTATCTTTCCAATCTATCTTATCTTTCTTATCTATCAATCTTTTCTTGAGCTTCCTTATCTATTTCTTATTATAAAATAAGTTTCATTTATTTTTCAGTATCATAGTTGCTAGAGAGAGGGTTAACAAATTCTGACATATTTGAAAGTAAAGAAACTTTTTTACCATCCTCATTCACTAATATGATTTCTGGTTAAGACAATTTTCTTTCAAAAAAGTATCTAACTATAAGAAAACTTGTTTTTACTTATTAAAAATATCAACCAAACTTTGGGATTTTTTTAAATCTTCACAATATATCACTCCATATTTACATCCTTCAACTATGATATATATTTAATTTATACATTCAAATAGATCTTCAACTCTTAATGATTTAAAATCAATTTAATTTTTATCATTCCTTCTTTCATAAATAATGCTCTCTATTTTTTCTTTATAAAATTAAATAGGTAGAAATCTAAGAATAATTTTATATTGAATTTTAATATCTCGTATTTTTCTTATTATTCCAACCTTTAAAGGATAGAAAAGTATTTATTACTTGAAAATTCTCACCAAGATATTTCTTGTGTTTTGGTTAATTCTTATTCATATTATAATAAAAAAATTAAGCTGATTTATCTTCATTTATTTTTATAACATATGCTTATTCTCCTGCCAAATATATCTTTTAGACTTCTTCAAAATTAATAAAATGATAATCTTTAAATCTATAATTAATAATATAAATAAATTTTACTTTTCCTTTAAATACTTTTTTATAGAATGCTTATCTTAACATGCTTCAAGTGAAGAATCATAATAAAAGAGAATTATATCTTTTTAGTTTTGCCACTCCAAAGGGATTCTAAGATTTATTTAAAAATTTAAAACTTTTCATATTTTCCTGTTTTTGTGGGTTCTAAAATTCGAATTTCATAGCAATTAGAATTAAGAACAGAATTACATATATCACGAATTGATAATTTTGTACCTATGAATTCTATTTTAGCTTAATATTGATCATCATCACAAGGACTAGAATCACCAGACGAAAACTCGCACATGGCCTTAGATGGCGATGGTGGCTAACTAGGAGACCAGACTACGCGAAACTCTTTTTCATGTGTATTTAGATGTTTCAAATCGTAGGTTGAGAGTTTTTACCTAAAATAAACAATCGCCTGACGTGTTATAGTATAAAGTATATAATCAATATTTTCAAAATATCTGTGTAAATTCAAACCTGCTAATTCTTTTCCATTCAGTATATTTTAGTCTTTTAATTAAATGTTTGCTCAATTCCAAATTCGTTACACCCTTTTCTGCAATCTCAATCATTTTAATTATATTTAAATTTAATATATGCTTTTAGATATTCAAAATTCTTTCTAATATTTTTTCCTTAATAAAATTATTATAAATATATCATTTTATTTAATATCCTTTTCTCCTCTCACCTTAAATCATTGTCAACTAAGTCTTCAGAGATTCAATCTCCTAAGTATATTAATTAAGTCTCTCCTTCAAAGCTTGTTATAAACCCCTCATATGATCAATCTCTTCATCCCTCATCTAACAAACAGACTTCCATTTTTCAACTTACAAAATATAATCCTAAATATTCTAATCAAATTTATAATCATTTTCAATCGAAAATCTAATTTCATTCTCTATCGATACTCTTAATTCTCTTTCCAATTTCATTTTTAATTCCTATTCAAATTTTACTTTCTACTAATTAAACTATTACTCAATCTGTAATCTCATTTAATACTATTCTTTTTTCAACTATTCCAACTATTAATCTTTTGTGATTACTTGTTTCTTCAATTCAAAAATATCATACATCAAAGCATCCACATCAATCACTGGTTTTATTTGTTTCTATAAAATTAAAATCTGCTATTCATATTTGAGTCGCAAATCAGTTTCTATTTATAATTTCTACTGCTTTTCTATTTAAATTTGCTTTTTCAACTCATCCATCTCAAAATTATACTTTTCTGTCATCGATCTTAATTCCTACTCCACTCGTATTTTAATGTTTTTCTCAGATTGAAATTTCTACTCTATATACTCTTTTCTCTCAATTTCATATTGTTTCTCTTTTTAAACCAATTATTTTTTTAGTTCAAATATCTCATACATTAATGCATCAACATCTACATTTACTTATTTACTCTGCATAACCTCAAATTCTCTAAGAATCTCTTAGTATTTAAATTAAAACTCTTAAATTTATTATTATTTATTCTATTAATCCTCTTTGAAAATATCAATCTATTTAATAAGCATTTCTATTTCTCTTTTCATCATTATTTCCTATTATTGAAATGAACTCTAATCTTATTAAAATTAACCTAATTATATATTTAATTTTTCCATTTAATCCTTGTAAGCATTAATATTTATTTAATAACCCTGTAATTGTCCTTTTACTTAATTTTTCTCTTTTTCAGACTCCTCTAATTTAATTCTTAAAATATCATATTCCTATCTAAATTTTTCAAATTCAGTTTTTTAATTAGAAGCTAATTATAATTAAGATCTTAGAGATAATCGTTCTCTATCTTGTTCCTCTAAATTCATTCTTAATTATGAATATTCAACTTTTATTCTTTCAAAGTCTCCTTTTTAACTATTTAGTATTTATAATTATTGTCTTAAACTATTTGTTTCTCTTTCTTATTACTCATACTTTTATTTAAAGATTTCATATTCTCTTCTAATATTTTCTAATTCTATTTTTGTATTGTTTAAAATCATTATCTATTATTTTAATCCTTATCTTTCTCTATCAGACTCTTCAAATTTCATAAGAAATTAATTCCTTTCCTATTCCAACATTTAATATTATGATTTAATCTATTAAAGTTGTTGTTTAAGTGTATCAATCTCATTTTTAAATTGAGATTTTTCTCTTTCCTACTCTTTTAATTTTAATTATAAGTTATCATAATCTTTTTTTAAGAGATCATACTAAGATCTCTATTGTTCTAATATCGATATCTATTAACGAGTACTATCTGCCTCTTTTTCTAATCTAACTATTTTAAATTAATAAGATTGATTATCCTTTTCTAAATCATTTATTCTATATCTGAGTTTCTCTAAATCCTACAAATTTAACTTTAGTTATTATCTTTCTCTTTCCAAATCTTAACACTTTATCTACCATCTTTCTAATTCCTACTTCACTAAAGAGTTTTCATTTTCATTATCTTAATAATCTTTTATTGTGGATCTTAGAAAATTGATTTCATTTTCATAAGTTTTACATTTCAAAATCCAAGTTTACATTTCTGATTTAAGTGCATCCATTTCAGTATTGAATTAGATTGTTATTTGTTTTTTAGAAATGATTAATTAATTATTAACTTCTTCAAGTTTATATCTTAATTATTCATAATCTCTTTTAACCTTTTCACTTTCCTGTGTTATTATATTATATTTATTTTATATTTCTACATATTATATCTTATACATATTAGCTTCTTATAATTACTTTTCTAATTAACTTATTTTAAATTAATAATTAGCCTCATCAAATTTCAATCTTAATTGCTCATACTCTTTCTTTAATCTATCATACTCTTATAGTAAATTATTGTTTTTAGACTCCAATTCCAAATATTAAGTTTTATAAATACTAGCATCTGCTAATTATTTTTCTAACCATTATATCTTCTATTAATTATTAGCTTCTTCGTATTTGATTCTTAATTACTCATAATCTTTTCTTAAATTCTCATATTTGATCTACATTTCCATATACTAAGATTTGTATATATTTGAATCAGCCAATTATTTTTCTAATTAAATAATTCGATATTCAACATCTTTTTTTTCCTTTTCCATAATGATAATGATATCATTCTTCTTATTTTATTAATCAAGTTTAATTTGAAATTCTTATAATAATTTATCTTTTTTATTAATTTCAATCTACAAATATTAAATCTAATCTAAAAGTTCTTTAATTTTGGCTTTCAATTAATTACTTTCATTTAATGCATAATTTTATCTTTCTGATAATGTTTATTATGATTATAAATCATTCTGTACTTATTAATATTTAATTGTCAATTATTTATTTGCATTTCTTAAATTATTGATTTCATCACTTAATTATTGATTTTAATATCTAAGTTTATCTAATTCTTAATTTGCTTATTAATTTTATTTATTTTCTATCATTAATAAAGATGATTTATATTAATCCAAATCTTATTTATTTTTTACATCTTATTATTTGTAATAATCTAATTCTCTCTATAATTAAATTAATTCTTAATTCACTTCATCAAAATCTTATAACTATTTCTAAGATGTCTTAAAAGTTAATTATAAAGCAGAGTAATTCTCATTCATCTAATGTAATTGTTATCTCAATCTCTGTGTATCTGCTAATTAATCCTACATTTCTCTTATCTGCTTTTCCAAATTCACAATTTTCTATTTATCTTAATCTTGAACTATATTCAATTAATTATTTAATTATTCAATTTGTTGTTTCTTTGATTCATATTATTGTAATAAATTATTATACTTATTAGTTAATTCATACATTTATCTTTATAATTAATCTAATTGTTATTATAATTCATCAATTTTTCTAATATATTAATCTGTACGATTTTTATCCTTTTCCAATTATTAAATTTAACTTTGTAATTCTCTACACCTACTTTACAATTGACTATTTCCTTATTCTAATTCAACTAAATATTATTAATTTTTATTTGCTTCCTCTTCTAACTATTATCTTCTTCTTTATATTTATTATTCACTCTAACCTAATTTTTATTTTAGTTATGAAATCTCTTACAATAAAGCATCCTTTTCATTCTACCACTTTTATTATTCTCTTAATAATTAATCTTTAATTTAAATGTTAATTGTATTCCTCTAATCTGAAATTAATCTATCACGCTCTTAATTCATATCTTCCAATTACTTTTGATATTGCTTTTATAATTATGACAACTATTGCTATAACTATATATTCTATTCTTTCAATAACATATTCTCAGTATTATTACCTTAACCTGCTTTATTAATCTATAGAATATAGCTTTCCTCTTTTAATGTCAATTCTCTTATCTACATCTCTAATTACCTAATCTTAGCAAGATATGATTAATTTTCTTATTGATAATGATATGACTCTTCTTGAACATATTTTGATTTATCGTTAAGTGATCGCAATCTATAAATTTCCTACTATAGATTTCTTAAATCATTGTTAAGTCCATCTATTATTTGTTTCATTCTTTAATTGTCTTATATCAAATTCTATTCCTATGTCAATCCTCTTTGTTTGATATCATTAAATCCTTTTAACAATTATTCATTATCTCTTTTGGCCTTATCCAAATCAAGGTTCAAACGATCAATTACTTGTTTCTATCTCTAGACTTCACCTTCATATTCTTTTAGTGATTAATTCAATTAATCAAGAGCCTTTTTCATTTGCTAATTATCCTTGAATATTTATTGAAATTCAGGCACTTTAAAATTGATTGATTATTACAATACCTTTTTAATTCAGATAATGAAGCTAACCCTATAATTATTACATCTCTTATTTTAAAGCCTCATTTTCTCTATCTACCTAATAACAATCATGAGATGTTTATTATGGATTTTCTTTTTTTTCCTTACAATATGAACAAGGACATGCAAATTAGCTTGATTATCATTATTAAAATACTGCTGCATTAAGATATCCTTATAATTATACAAATAAATTATATTTATTAAGAATCGAATTAATATTGAGTTAAAGGATATACAACTCAAATGATCAATAAAATATCCAATTTTCGACCTTATAAATACACAAAAGAAGAACTCACTATTAATAAGAAAATAAAGATAGAGGATCAATAAATTACTCTACCTTTGATAGTATTTTAAGAATTAGTTGAGAAGGCAAAAGAAGAGAATCAAAAAAAAGAAGATACAAAAAATCTCTTAAGAAATTTTGGAAATGCTCTTAATAGATTCATATTACATAATGAATAAGCCTTATAAATAATCATATAATACATTCCTGAAAATAATGTCTCTCATTTCAAGAAATGGGTTACAAATTAAAAATTAGAGAATTTCGAATAATTTAAAAGAATCTGGACAATTGATGGAGATATTTATAAAAAAATATTTTCAGAATTATCATTTGAGTTTTATTCTAAACATGCATATTCTTATGTAATGAATTCGCAAATGAGATCTGAATCAACAAAATTAACTCATCTAAAATATATTACTCGTTTTTTAGAAGGTATAGTAAGTCCAGAAAGCTTTTATTATTTTAAAAAATGAAATCATTAATATTAATATGTTTTTATTGCCATTTATTTATTTTGCATTTCAATAAACAGCTATTATAAAATAAATAATTATGCCGACAACTATTATTGACTAAAAAGTAAAAATTAAATATGTTTTTTATTGATATATTTTACATGAAAATAATAATGAATTCTAATGTTTTCATTTTGGTAATAAATAATTTTCAATGATACCCGTTTCTATTCCTCTCATAATTTTATTCATATAATTAATTTGCAATCTTTTGATTTCACTCATTCCTGAAGAATATTATAAGGCTTCACATGGTAAAGCATATTAAACATTTCCAATTCCTTTTGTATTCTATAAATTATTTTAAATATTTCGACATTAATTTAAAATCTGTAAAAGTTATATATTGCTTCTAATCTCTCTCAATTCTTACAATAATATTTATTTTTTCAAATTTTTAGTCTATGTTTCAGTTTAATATACTTTGGTTTCTTCTAATTTGATTGGCTACTTACATTTAGGACAAAATTAATTGGAATTCCCTGAAATCCAAGTTTTTAAACAACTTTTATGATAAACATGACCACATGATAATTATTTACCGCTTTCTAATTCATTAAGACAGATTAAACATGTAGAATCATGAGATTCTATTTTTTCTACATCTTAAATCTTATCAATCATTCTAACTAGTTTAACCTGATTATAAAATGCTTTTAATTTTTTCCACATTGCAAATGTATTTTCAAATGTATCAACAAATAAAATCAATAAAAATCCTTGGGTATTCAATACATATTAAAATAGCATAATTTAAACACATAATTTTAAGATTGTTGATACGACTTCTAATCCAGAAAAGATGGTTTATTTAAAATCGAATTATGAAAGTGTTAAAATTTCAAATAGATTGATCACATACTTTATAAATGGCAAAGCAATTCGAATTGGTAAAAGCATAAATTCAAAACCAAATAAAACATTTTAAAATTTCTCTTCTGTCCCGTAAAAAAAATAGAGACTTATCTAACTAAAATATATCAAATTTGTTACTTTTATATCTATATAAAATAGGATAATAAATGTCGCCAATAATTTTACATTTTCTCTAAAATTTATTTAAGATTCTGCAATTAAAAATCCAGCTCTTTTTATTGAGATCCAATGAATTATTGATAATGCTATTAACCAAAGCATTAAAACTAGATTATCTATTAAATTTATTACATATGAATTGCCAATCTAATTAATTATAAAAGAAGAATAATAAATAAGCTACTTCTAATATTTTCCTTTTTGTTTTATCTATCACTGACTATTCAATAAGTAAATATAAACTCATACGATTTTTTCTAATTCCTTTAATTCTCCGAACATAATTTTTAAAAATATCATTATCAATGTGGATACAATCATAATGGCAAAATTCACTAATATTGTTCTATTTATTTTATTTGTGCTCAAATATAAGACTGATGGATAAAATTGCTTATGAACATTGAAAGAATTGTAAATAGCTCCAAAGGTAATGGCAATACTGAAAAAACAATAAAATTTTAACATATTTAATATTATATATAACACATCATTCAATTTTAATATTACGCATAGAATATTCTAATGTTTCTTTCAAAGTTGTCATCCAATAATAATGTTGATGATGGCAATAATAACATATACCTTTTCACCAAATTATATTCCTCTGTATAATACTTATGCAGAATAAAATACTAAAGGAAAAATAGGAAAAATTGGAAAACCAGTAGAAAAACACTTAAACCAACAATTTAATCTATATGAGAATTAGTAGCCTATAATAGAGCCTACTTTAAGGAGGATACCAACTCAATCATTCCTTTTACCATAATGTACATACCTTCAGCTTCATATTTAAAATATTGGACAATAGATGTAAAATTATTCAAATCAAATGTTACTTTGTATTGATTTGCTACATACATCAATGCTTGACTGAGACCCATATCTAATGCTCCATCAAAAGATCTAGAACAATAGAAATTATAATCATTATATTGATCTTCAATAAAAAAATTACACACTGGGCTTCTGGTAATCAAAGTTAATTTATCAATAAAATTTTGAGTTGTTAAATATTCTTCTTAATTAAACTATTGTACATATTCATCGAATTATTTTAGATTATCAATTCCAATAAATAATCTATCTATCATTCTTGGTTTATCTTTTACATCTAAATTATATACTGACCACCAATATAAAAATTGTCTTTGTGTAAACAATCCCGGTAATTAAAAGCAAAGATCGCCTGTAAATTTATAGAAATCTGCAGTATTCACATATTTAGATAGATAACTATTAGTTTATAATTAAATTAATAATGCAGATATAAAGAAGACTGAAAATACAAATGATATTCCAATAAGTCCATATATTGTAGAGAGCTTATCATAATTTTGATAATTCTTTTTCTTTTTTAAATCATGTATTATTTTAGATTCCTTTTTGTATTTTTCAGCCATCATAAATTTTTCCTTTTATTCCAAATCAAATTAATATTTAAATATAACATCTGAATTCTTTGTCAAAATATTTATTAAAATTTTATACCTTTCCATATCTCTATTTAACCAAATTTCATCAGTAAATTTAAAGAGATTTAGAAAACTTTCATATATTGACAAATACTATTTATAAAAATAATAGGTAGCTATCATAAATAAAAAGTCTATTACAAAAAAAGGAATCCATATAGATTACCAATTATCTTAAACTATATTTTTTCGTTCTTTAGTATATTCTAAAATATCATTAGTCATATTATCAAATTTATCATGTAAATCTAAATAATTAAAATATGGATATGCAGAAAATGGTTAATTTGTTAAAGAAGTTTTTTTTTAATATGCAATTTTAAATTGATATTAATATTACAATAGAACATTTAAAGTTTCTCTAAATGATAATGTCTTTACTTCCATTGAAGTTGAATTTTCTTTCATGAATTAAACATTTTACTCTTAATCAGTGAAGAATTCCAATAATTATGGATTAGAGAATTATTCTAAAAAATTCTGTTTCATATCATCATATCCTTCTCCCAAATGATTAGATAACCAAGCAGATAATACAGTATTCTCAGCTGCAGTCATTCGTGATGGAACTTAAACTGAATAGTAAACAGTAGAAAATCTTAAGGCTAAAAATATGTCAAAAGGAGTCATAAAACTATAACTAAACAAAAGCATATCTACTTCTTAAATGAATCTATTAAAATCAGTATTCAAATTCTATATGATTATTATACTATAAGTTGTAATTAAAATCAACTAAATAAAGAATAAAATATGACATAATTTATAAGAGATAGGTCTAAAAGTACTGTCAATTATCCCATTTATTAATTCATATTTTTTATAGAATAAAGACTTCTTTAAACCTATTAATGAAGAAACTTAAGATGCAGCATCATCAATTTGTTAATTTGGTTAATTTTTCTAATCAATTTCTAATTGTAATTGCATTTTAATGTTTTCTCTCATCTCTTTATCAATTTTATTTAAGTCTACATCATACAATTAATTCACATCTTTCATCTAATTTTAAAACCCTTCACTTATTTTGCTATTAGATTTATCCAAATCTTGGATATCTTAATTAAAGAATTTCTATTATCCAAAAGATTTACTTGTATCAATCAATTTACGAATACTTTAATTTGGAGTAATATCTACAATATTATTATGTTCTATATTTTTATGATTATCAAATGATTATTCATTGAAAGATTGATTCAATTTCATTATATTTTCAGCAAATGATTATTTATTAATTACTAAATGTTAAGCTAACTCTGCATGTATTTAATGATTCTAAAATGAATTATTATCATGGTCCTATTATATTTCAGATAAAGATTATTAAAATATATTTAATGACTATGGCTTATTAATTTCTGCTTCTGGTAATGATACTTATAAATCACTAACTTCAATTTAATTTGTATTATCTAAATCATTCAATTATGTTGTCATTCCTTTTCCATCTGAATTAGACATATGGGATAATGTTTAATTTTATCTTAAATCTTCTATTTCAATAATATGATAATAATATCCATACAATTCTTTACTTGCAATAATAATAGTTCCTCTATATACAGTTAAATTTTCAAGATGTTTCCATTTATCATGAAAAGATAATGTTGTACGAGATTCCTATCCAATCAAATATTTTTTATTCAATAATTTAATTTACACATTATAAAATTTATTATCTTTTGAAGATAATTTTAATTCATTAAAATCAGGTATTATTAAATTAATATCGATTTGATAAAAAGAATTAATTAATTTTGAGTTTTCCTTGATTTCTGAAGTCTTCCAGCCTGATCTTTCTAATAGATTGGCAGTTATACCACCACATACTCCATTAACATCAACCAAGATGAAACTATTTCCAAGAGATATTTCTTCAAAAAATGCAGCAAATGATAAATGTTCTGTTTAATTCAATACAATATCAATAATTAAATTAAATGGCTTTAAAAATCCATTTTATAATTCAAGAAAACTAATATCAATATTTCTAAAGTATTTACATTTTCCATCATTCATAAATCTTTATACTAACATATAATGTTCATTTCTTATTGCTAAAGGTAAAATAAAATCTATATTCTTATTTTATTTTGTAAATTCCTCATAACTTTATGATAAAAATTAATGAGTATTATTACTAAATTAAGATATCATTAATGTTTATAAATTATCTGATAAATACAATATCATATGTACTACATTTTTACCAAATAAATTAATTTTCAAATTCTTTTTCATATTAATTAATTTATCATCAGCTATTGTACTAAAATTTGATAATTTAAATGCTGATAAATAATTATTAAGAATTTCTGATTGAAAAAAGCAATTAATTGATTAAATCTTCTGACTTGGAAATTATGAATATTAAAATAAAAGTTCTTTCTCTAATTAGTAAAATAAATTTGATATTATTTTTGCATTATCAAATAATTATTGAGATCTTAATCCCTTTTTATTAAGAATCATATTATAAAATTAATATTTTTATTGCAAACATTTTAAAATTTTATGTTTAACAATCTAATTTTATTATTCACTTTATAAATATAATTCTATAGCATCAGCAATTTCTTCTTGTTATTTTGTTTATTGTTTTAAAAAATTATTTTGTAATTCTAATCTAATATCTTTACTAATAATTTTTAGTTTTATTTAGGATAGTAAATCTAAAATATTGTTTTTAACATTTAATTTAATTTTTTATTATTTCTCAATAGATTAAGCATTAATTTCTTATAATTTTACTTAATTAGCTTTATTTTAAGATTCAGAAGATTACGATGCAATACTCTATTGATGACTTTAAGACAAAGAAGTTGCATCACTATGACTCAAAAATCCCTTATTTTAATGTACAGATAATGATAATAAACGATTGCATTCTTAAAAAGCTAAAGTAGTGAATCCAAAATGATTTAAAGCACTTATATAAAATACACAAGTATTATTAGATGAAATATCTCTCTTTTAATTCAACTCTTTATTCCAATGTTTAATTTTTTATATTATAAATTTCTTCTATAGCTTTTATGATAAAAATAGAACATTCTTAGGATTATCAGTAAAATTCCCTGTAAAATTACAATGACAATTTTAATCATTACATTTCTGTCTATGCTGGTACAATAATATTGCTTATGAAATCTAATCTATTCTTTCCAAACTTCTTTATTTATTATTAATTTAATATGATATATAATGAATTATTCTTGAAACATTTTTTTCTACTCTAATACTTTGATACAAATCCATAATTACTCTAGTACGATAAGTACAACTAACTGAAATACCTAATGGTATTAAAATTAATCCTAATTACCAATAATATAATAGGGATGTAGAAATTATTGCAATTAAACTTATGTGAGCAATCAAAATAATCTAAGTAAATCCTTCAATAATAATAGATTTATCAATTATTACATTAAAAATGTAAGTTAAACTTACAAATAATGTTAATATTCCCTATATAATTTGTGCTTTCTAAAAATCAGTTATTATTCCAAACAAAATTAATTATATTAAAATAAATAATTCTCTAAAAAAATCAAACTTTGTAAAGTATAATCTTTCATATCCTTTAATTGTTAAATCTAAACAAGTATTACTTACATATAGTTTTATCAGTTGATTAAGTAAGGTAATTATTACAGTGATTATACTTAAAATAGATATAGCAATATTAGTTATTCCTTCAGAAACTCCAAATGATGTAAATGATAATACTTGAGCTGGAATATAAAGGTAAATTATAAATATTTGAGAATATATTGATTTAATATTTATGAGTATATTTTAAAAAGACCCTGAAATTGCAATTTAACTACTTTGATTGTCATTGTATTTCTTATTCATTATTTAATAAATAACTTATCCCTATAAAACCAAAATCTCAAAAAATAACCAACAAATTAATGGTAGTAGAAACAATAATTTATTTTCTATACCAATCATCTAATTATCGATCCAAATTAAATCTGGTCTTATGAGGTATATCAATATAAATTAATTATATATCTTGATGGAGGCATTATAACAGGGATATATGTAGAAAAATGCACTCTGCATTTATCCTAATATAAAAAAAGCATATTTGAGTGTCTAATACATAAAATACTACTTTTGATGTATAACTATTAGTAATCTTAGGTTTGTTTGTATGTAATTTTTCAAGAAGTTTTATTCTTTTTATTTTTTCATTATTCTCTAAATAATGAATTTGAATTTTAATAATTTCGAGTTAGATTATTTATTATAGTATATTAATACTTAATTTTAAATTATGTTACGATCTTATTTAGAATAATTGATATTCTATTCAAATAAGAAACTGTAATTAAAAGGAAGTGTAACAATTTTTGTATTAGAAAATGAGATTATTTCTAATTCTCAAAGGAGGCTTTGTAAAATTTATTGGACTTATCTACTTAATTGAAATTTTATATTTCTACTTTTAAATCATTTTTTATAATTAATTTTCATTTTTTTCAACAATAATTAAATAAATTTATTAAAATATCAATTATGAAGATAAGCAGAATTATATTATTGATAAATGGAAAGAATAGTTCTCTTTTTTATATTATAAATTGCAAATTAGATTAAAGGTTTATATTATCATAAAATATATTAATTTAGATAAACACTCAAAATAAAATGATATTTTGTTTGATATTTATATAAAATACACAGAAATAAAAATTATTAATAATTTTAAGCAAAAACATGTCAGAAAATATCTAGAATAGGGTTTCATCAATTTTCGAAAAGCTTAATAACATTTCAACAAGTGTTTAGGACGAGTAATTAGTTTTTTTATATTTCATAGAAAAAATAATCGATTCCATGCTATAAGTCAATTAATCATGGCATTTGAAGCTCAATTATAACATTAATCTGACTAAAAAGAAGAGAAGTTTGCTTATATTGCCCAGAAAGTTAGACAATTAACAGAATTTTTGGAATAAGAACAAGAGGAGTAATAATGTCTTAATAATTATTTTAGTCGTGAAAGATAAGAAAGTGAAACCTTTAAATTGATAACAGATCTTGAAAGACATGCTAGAAGATTGATTGAATAGAATTCCAAGGACAGAGTTGAACAAGAAAAAAAGATAGTTTATACTATAGGATAATAAATAGAAAGTTTATAATAAGAAGTTGTAAAAGAAGGATTGGTATATGATTTTATTAATATTTTAGGCTCAATCTACATCTCATGAATATATTGATTCTTATTTAAATGAAGATCTACCAAAAATAGCTGATGAATTATAAAATGAGATAACAGAAAGAAAAGACGTTGAAGAAAAAATATATCATTAATTTGTAGAATAATTAAATGATTTAAGAGAATTATTTGAAAGGTACATATTTAAGTTAATTTAATTTAGAGAAAAGAAAGAAAGAGAAATTAAAGAGGAAGAAATTGTGGAAAGTTTAAGAGAAATCTCTGGAAGAATCTAAGAGTCACTTAAAAAAACTAGAACTGAAAGGGAGAAAACTGAAGAAACCTTAGTCTAATTAGTAGAAAAAGTCATTGAAAAGCTCAAGAGAGAAATGTTAGAAATGAACTTATGATATTGTCATCAAATATTATTATATAATTTATTTTAGATTATCCAGTTTTAACAAATATTTAAATTAAGATGGATATCATTTATAATTTCAATCTTATCATTTTGATATTTTAATCTAAAGATTTTATAATAATGATTTATATACATAAATTTATTCATAAGATTATTTTTAATTTTAGATATTTTTACTTTTGAGCTAATAATTGTTTTAGATTTTGAAGTAATTCATGCAAAATTAATTAAATTTAAAATTTGAATTAGTATTTTATTCCTCCATAAGCTTTTTCATGATATGGACTAGTGATAATTTATTGTATATTTTAGAAAAACAATTTTAATTTTAATAAATATTTTTATAATTAAATAAAAGTTTTTAGTCAAGACTGTTTGTAATAGATACTCTAATTTCAATTTTGATATAATGACTACTATTGATTATTTGAGAAAACCTTCTTGATTGTTTTATTAATTTCATATTAACAACATTTTCAAATAGAATTCATAATAAAATCATACAAAAGTAAATTGAATATGGAGTTAATAGGTTTTGTGAATAGAAATACTCTTAATTTTATATTAGAATATACTATAAATATTAACGACTAAGTGATTTATAAATATATTATTAAATATTTTGCTTGTAAATGATAAAGTCAGTTATTTCTAATAAGGAGAACTAATTTCATCGTATACACTAGTAAAGGGCAACAAGAAAAATTGTAAAGAATTGAAATTATTTCAGATAAACAAAATTGGGAAGTCAACACTTAATTAATCACCAATTAGAAAACGAGTTGAAAATATAGCTTAATAAAATTTAGAAGCACTAAGTTCCTATCAAACTTTATTTGATAATTAATAAAGAATTGATTTATGTAAGAATTTAAATTATCAAAGTAAAGCAACAGAAAAGTAAAATAAACTTTACTTAATAAGAGATAGTTGGTTGGGATGATGAAAATTAAACATTTGAGAAACCACAAAAATTAACAACAGATTAAAGTGTTTAGACAAGTATTAGTTAAGAAAAAGCAAGAAAATCATTCTCATAATAAACTTAGAGAATTAGGACAATGCCAAAAATGATAGAAGTAAGATAAAAAACTTCAAAAACTCCTCTAAGAACTACTAAAATTACTAGTCCTCTTATTGAATATCCTACAATGCAAAAGTTTAAATTATTCTTTGATAAGAATATTTATAAATAGGGGATACCTCAATTAATTATATGTGATAGATCTTTGAATACTATTGATGGATTGAATTGTATTAGTTTCAATAATTTTACATCTAAACAAATGCATAATAGAAGAAATCAAAGTTTATGTGTTGGAAATAAAATTAATCGAGTAGAAATTATTAAAGATATTACACACAATCAATGAAATTTGAATTGAGATTATAGATACTTATACAATTAATATTAATATTTATCATTTTTTTAAATATCTTAACAAAGATGTTACTCTTACAAATTATATTTATTAATTATTATAATTATTAATTTTTGATGTCGTAAACAATTAGAAATTCAGATGAATGCTAACTTACTTTTGAACTTGTCGAAAATGTATGATAAAATATAAATCAAGATAATTAACTATTATCAAAAAATTAATCCTTAAGATGACAAGAAAGAAATCAACAGCTAATTTTATAAAGTTGAAGAGGCCACTGTCTGTTTCAAAATAATATGTCATTATATAGATTAATTGACAATTGAACATGAAGAATTATTAAATTAATATTAAAATTTAGAATAACAATTAATTTAAAAAGAAGCTGAAACAAGAAGACATATTTAGATTGAATAGTAATTAAAACTGTATGCTGAAAGTTTATTAGAAAATTCTGAAGAATATTAAAAATAGATAGATGGTTTAAATTCTTAAATTATAGTACATATATTAAATATAAGTCCATTTCAAAAGAAAATATTTGCCTAAAATAATAAATAAGAGTAAATAAAAATGAGAGAGTTTTAACAGATACTAGTTAAGAGAGACTTATAACTTTGATTTCTTAATAGAAATCCTTAATTAATGAGATTCCATTTAAAAACTCTAAAAAAAGATCATTAGAATCATAAAAGTAAAAATTTATTAATTCTTTCAGATTTAGAATTTCATAAACTTAAAATAATGATAGAATGTAAATGATTTGTAATATATATTAAAAAAAACCATCTCTACAAATTAAATAACGATCAAATACAATTCATGTAACAGATTTTCCAGCAAAATTTATTAAATTATAGAAATAAAGAACAAACAATTGATAATTATGTATCTTGTAAATTTATGGAGATTAATAAAAATTCAGAATTAAAATTTAATTATAAGTCAATCACACAAATAAATATCAGTTAATGTGTTTTCAGATATTTAGTTTAATTATATAATCAAATCCATTTAAGTCTTTTACCATTAAGCCATTCTCCTTTCCTTGTTTAACCACTTGAACTAGTATATTATCCTATTCCATGCATTTTCCCATTTAACCATTAGCCTGAATAACATCGAGAATCAGCTATTTAAATGAAAATAAAAATACGCCATGTAATAGTTCCGAATCCATGTTTTTTATCATTCAAATATGATCCTTCATAACGAGTTCCATCTTGCCAAATCATTATACCTTATCCATTCATTTTACTTCCTTCCCATAAACCAATATATTATTTAGTATTAGGCCAAGTATACTTTCTAGAAACAATAGATTAATATGTACCCCTTGCCTGAAAAATAATTATTTTATAATTGACCTTCATATTATGAACCATCTGGAAATTTAAATATTCCTTCTCCAAATTTTTTACCATTATGAAATTATCCCTTAAAAATTGAAGAATCTTTAAAATATTCCTCTCCATATCCTTCCTATTTATCTTATACCCAGTTTCCTTTATACTTGGTTCCATCAGCATGATAGTATTCCCCATATCCATGAACTAAAATTAAAGAAACTTATTACGTTAATCATCTAGCCATTCACCATCATAATAATCTCCATCCGGATATATCATTCTACCTTTACCATTAGATTTTCCTTTAACGAAATAGCCTTCATAGAATGCTCCATTCTTCATTATCTATGCACCTAAATATATTAGCAATTACTACCTTTTCCTTCTTTTTAACCTTAAATCCAAGTGCCTCTATATAAGGATCCAGTTTTAAGTTCATAAACTCCATAAAAGTATCCTTCTCTATCTTCAAGTTCTAAAGTTGGTAATTCATTCTATAATTCCTATAATGTTTAAGCTTAACTTTTATACTCTAACTTTTTCTGAAATCGTTTCAAATAATTTTGTTGTCTCCCATGCTTCTGACTTATTAGGTCTATGCAATTCTATCTCTTCCGAATCTTCCATTTAATTAGTTTTGGCTTGAGAAAATGCTTTATCCACTTTCAAAGGATGGGTCGCCGAATTTACATTAATCTATTCTTCTTCAAACGTTATTGGTTTCTGAAAAAAATTTAAGGGAGGAACCTCACTTGTTATAGGAATTTATTCTTGACATGAACATTACCCCATTTATGATTAAATAATTTCTCTAATTACGGAACGAATCAATTAATAATAATCAACAAACTATTATAATTTACTCTTCTTATAATACATTTCTTTTTTATATTATTTTTTTATGCCTTTAGCCAAATTCATACAATACATCCAAGTGTCCTTTTTGAATGAATTTTGGAATACTCTCAGACCAGAATCATAAGTAAACCTTCTCTTTTATAATCACCTTAGTTATTTTATGATCGAGGAAATGAAACTTTCATCTTCAGAGAATTCAATCAAATATTTATAATCTCCAAACATTAATTACAAACAGTTATAAGAATAAAGATCCCACATAATGGAATGATCTATAGTATGAATGCCCAATAAGATTTATCATTTGTTGCATATTAAACATCTGAAAATTAAATGGTAATTTGTTCTCAAAGATTGCTTAGTCCTTATTTTCAACAAAAGCAAATAGACAATTCTTTTACACAGTTTAATCAGAGAAGAATTCATCAATCATATAATTTGAATGGGCCAAAGGTTGTTTAGGACTATATGATTTATTGGTTGTTGAAAGTCATGGAATACATCTACTTAAAATAGATGATTAAGTAAGGAAAGTTAAGTTTTTCTAACAAAAAATTAGTTGGTGTTGGTATGAACCAAAAAATGAAGTTCTAGCAACTTGTAGTGCTCATCATAATGGATTAATTTCTACATATTTCTTTAAGGAGAAGAGAAAGGATTTCAAATTTAAAGGATAAGATTTTCATTTAGAAGATTTTGAATAAAAAGAAGGTACTTCAGCTTTTGCATCGTTATTCAAATCAAAAAAATCAGACACATAATAATTTATTGCTCCTACTGATAAGAAAAATAAAGATTTATGTTAAGATGATTAATAATGTGATTCAATTTATAGAGTCTATTTAATATACATCTACGGTAAATCACTTTTGGCCTATTCGAATTCATATACTGGGAAATTGTTATTCTATTAACTACAGTATGATAAAATTACTAAGAAAAAATATATGCTTGAATTTCCCTCAGACATTGCTGTAATTAATTTTTATTAAATCTTAGATTAATCTTTCGGTTATTGATAATCTTATAATCTTATCTACCTTTAATGAAAAAGTCTCAATTGTTTTTGATGTATAAAACAAAAAGAAACCAGAATAACCACTTGAGTCACCTTAATGTATCTTATAATAATAAGAAACATCAATTAATAAAACTAAAGAAGTAGAAAAGAAGTATAATACTCAATATAATTAAATGATTAAAGAGAGTTAATAAATAGATTCAACTAATAAAAACTCCAATAAAAGTTTAGATGATGTTCAAAATGATTAGGTAGAGAAATAATAATCTTTGATCGCAGATAAATAATAAGAACTTGATGAAAAAGGTGATATTATGAAAGAGGAAGAAAATGTGGATAAATAAAAATAGAATTTGAATGAATTTGAACAATAAGATCAATAAAAATAAATTAAAAATTAGAATATTAAATAAAATGAAGAAATTTAATAGTATAACTAATCTAAGTTTATATATGATGTTTAAACTTTAATTTAAGAAATTAAATAGGCTGAAGAATATTATCAAACATTCTCAGTGAAAATGAAATTGTAAAATTTTTAGTAAAATGATATTTAATTCCAAGATGAATAATGCAGAATTTGTAAGATTTATTATAATCTTTAGATGAATAAAGTTGTAATTATTAAGGGGATGATTTAATAATTAATTACAAAGAAAAATAAATTTATTAATTTACATTGAATTTAAAACATTTACCAAAAATCTTTGAAGATGAATCAGATGCATTTTGTGTATTATTAAGAAGAAATAATTGTAAAAATGCTATCTTTGAATTCTTAATTTAATTGGCATTAAATTATAAATCAATTTAACTCTTTTCCTAAATCTTCAAACATATTTTAGAAATTTTTGTAAGAGCCTTATAAGAAAAAGTAGGAAGTACTCCATTAGAAAAATTATCAAATGAATATACTGTTTTATAGCCATAGGAATTAAAAATACATTTTTTTAAATTCTTATCTGATAATGAAAATATGAAAAAATAATTCTTAATTGAAATTTTAATTGAATTTATTAGATAATTTTAAGAGAAATTAAAAGATTATAAGGTTGCAATAATTGATATCCAAAATCTGTTAGTTAAATTATTAATTAAAACAAATAGATATACTCAATTACATTTTCTAATTTAATATTAAGTTCTAACTGATAATGAAGATTTAGCAAAAATATTGATTGATATTAGTAGTAAAGAATCTCTTGCTTAAGGAAATAGATAATATTAATTGTAACCTTATGAACCAGCTTTCTAATTAGGAATAGATATGTTTTTTAGATTATAAAAATATGAAGAACTATTAGAATATTTGTTAAAATTTGGAAAAGTAAATGCATAAAGTTATTTAAGTTTCATGATGCAGCCTTTTTGCTTAAAAAGATACCAAATATAAGAATGAGAATGCCACCAATATAATTTGGTATCAAATATGCTGATTGTTAAAAAGAAGATTTAATAGTTTTCTTAGAGGATGCTTGTAGAAAATAAAAAACTTAATTTAATGCTGCTGAAGTGAAAACTTTATGATAAATTAAAAATATTAAATTTATAATAATATAGATATTTTTTATATTCAAAGTAATTGCAATCTATAAATCAATTCTTTCAATTACATCTCTAGAGTCTCACTAAATATTAATGCTTCAAAAGGTATCAAATGTACAATACCTTTTAAGGATTTAAATAGCCATGCCAAATATGGCCGATAAAGACAATAAAGGAAAACTAAAATCAAAGCATTATAACAAAAATAACTGATAGATAAGAACTATGATAATTTAAAATATTATACTTTGATTATTGTATTTGTGAAATCAGCTTAAGAGTCTGCACTTTAACTAAATTATTTTGAAAGTGTAAAGAATACTCTTGTAACTATTTAAGATCCTTCTTATTCATAATAATTGATTTCTACACGTTTAGTAAAATTATTGATAGTTTATTAAGTTTTGAAAGAATTTGATATATAATTTAATGTAGAAATCATACCTTATCTTAAGGTTCCATCAAATGCCATATAACAATATCTAGTAGTTAGATTCTAAAATCTCTAAAAAGTTTATTAATAAAATTACTTCATCGATAAATTAACATAGATTTTCCTTGCTTATGGCTTGAAACAATGAAATAAATTCATCATCTACCAAAAATTAATCGAATTTCATTGTGTCTGATAATTCTATATAATTTTGAATTGAATCTTATGCTTAATCAATAAGTGAATAAAGTTGTATTTTATCTTGATCAGTTAAAAATGTAAAATTGTTCCATCTAAAAAATATTTCCCTATAGAGGTATAAACTACCAGTTCTTAATTTAAAGTCTTGTATTTACCTAAATAAGTATAATGTATCATTGTATTTACTTAAGTATAGATGAGAGGAGATGAATGTTAGAAAAAAAAAGAAAGTAATAACAATAAATAAACATATTAAAATTAAATAGTTTAGTAATTTTTAATTGTTTAAAGATCCTATCTGCAATTTAAGATATTTCTACCCTTTAAATTTAAGGGGTTTTGATAAATAGGTAAATGATCTATCAATGGGATCATATTATTATAGACAATGTCTATCCAATTTATATTGATTTTTGTAGTTTTTGTATTTTCCAATTTCTGATTCTATCATTTCATAACTAATAGTATTTAACAATAAAAATAACATGTCTATTTGAATGAAATAATAGATCTAATAACATTAAATTATTATGTAGAGTAAGAGCACAATAAGAAATCCAATTATTGATATAACTTACCATTTCGTATAAATTTCATTTTTATTTTCAATAGAATAATTAGATAAAGTATCAGTAATGGTTTGACATTATTCATGCAGTTTAAAGTAATTAGCAAACAAAAAAATTTAATATGGTTTTCCAGAAGTACTTTCTCTATAATAAAATGTCATCATTTGAGAATATTAATATTATAATATTACAAATAAGGCATCTCTAAAGGATAGATTTATAGGGTAGATTTAAGTTTCATTATCTTCCATAAAATACATAGTAATATTTTAACCATTAAGGAAATCTTGTAAATACTCATTATTTAATTATTCATAAAAGTTTTCCTTTAACTCTGAAAATCCAAGATCTATATTTTAATAATAAGGCTCAGTTAATTCTTATAATCTATCTTTTGGTATAAAATTCTCTCTTTACATTTATTAATAGGCAGTAATAGTAACTCTCATAGAAAAAAATAAATCATGAGGAGCCATTATAGCAGCATGAAAAGTTAACATTTCCATTAAAAATTTAACATTTGTAATATCTGATCTCATAGAAAAATGGAATAGAAATATAAATAATACAAAGATTGAATGCCATAAAACAACAAGAAAAAAGAATTTTTATAAATATCTTGGAGATTTAACTGTCAAAATTGATTATATTAATTGATACTTTTTATTTACTTAAGCATTTTCCAAATATGCTTCACTATAAATTGTTGTTTTCTTTATTTTTATTCTACGTGCTAATTCCTCTTCAACTTTATTAGACATTGCAAAAACTTATTCTTGTTAATCACAAGTATTAATATCAGCAAAAAATAATTATTAAGTATTGTGTACCAAAGTTTATTATTATTTTAATGATTATATTGTAATCAAATTTTAATTTATACTGGATTTTCTATTATTCTAATCAACTGTCTAAAATTAAGTTATGGCTATTGATTGTGGAATATTCTAATCATTAAAATTTATAGCATTTATTTTTTAAATCCCAACTTTATCAGTTTAATCAACCAAATATTTAGTTTCATCACAAAATCTAGGTTGAGAAATAGGAATTCTTGCAAATGAAAGAGGATTTTACTATTATTCAGACATTTTAACTACATTTATTACAAAATATTCATAATTTGCAATTTTATTTTTAGTTATAAGTAAATCACATTCTGTATGAACATAATTAAGCATGAGTTAAGCATCTGAAGATAAAAAGGATCTTTAAGTTTGTATATTGTATTATGGTTTTGGTAAAATAAGGACACTTTGATTAAGTTTTGAATATTTTATTTTATTTTATCTAATAAATCTTACAAAATTTGGATATATTCTTGTTATTTATAGATTTTCATATTTCTCTTATTTACATAAATTCTCTATATCACTTTCAAACCAACCAATTAAAGTTAGTAAATTTTATGTGAATGTACATCTTAGACTAACTCCATCTACTATAATATAAACTTAATCTTATGAAGCTTCTTGTAAAAATGTTGCAAATGTGATATTCTAATTGATAAATTTATTTGTTATAATAAAACACATATTTATTGGAGTTAACAATTAATTCTTATTTTTGATATAATTAATATCAAACATTTAATAATATTTAGCTTCTCCTGTTTCAAAAAACCTTTGAACTAAATTACAATGATGTTATACTAAGTATTTTGGTAATAAATCATTAAATTGATGTTCTTCTGTTTTTGAATTCCCTCCACCGTAAGACTGAAAAAATTTATTAGAGAATTATTAAATTTTCAATGTCTCCATATCATCTTTAACTTCTAAAATTAAATAATGAACATTTGAAGAATTAATATTAAAATTCTTTACTTGTTAAAATTACAATTTCTATGCTTCAAAAAAATCAGAATTTCTAAAAAAATTAATAGCTTTCTTGTAATCACACAACACTTCACCATAAAAGAAACATACAATTCTATGTAATTTAAAACATGGTTTATGTTTATATGATAATTCTATCTATTTTTACAAATCATATAAATCATAACAAAGTTTATATACTTTATTATGCAAAACACTAATTTATTCATTAATCATTGTTGTTGATACAATCATTTAATAGAATTATAATTTTTCCTCAATTACATCAAAAATTAGCCTTTCTTTTTAAGTAAGCATTATATCAAGTTCAATGTTTTATTCAATATAATCTGATATAAATGATTTTTAGGCTGCATGAAGAGAAGTTCCTAATGATCCATTAATCTTACTCTTTGCTTAATTAAAAATAAAAGTTAATTTAACAATTTCTAGATAACTGAATTTAAAATTTTAAACAGACAGCATTTATAATAATGTATTATTTTATTCAAAACATTCCTACAATACAGTTTAATTCATAGTTGATCCATCATAATTATTTATTTATGTAATTTAATCTCTAGAAAATGATAATGAATTTAATTTGATGTCTTCATTATTCTTACAATTATAATTTAAATAACAAAGTAATTTAACAGATCTCATAATCAATCCAAAATCATAAAGCATAAATGCATATTATAAGAGTACTTAATTTTCCAATTCATATTTTGAATTGAGTTAAAATAACTAAGTAAATTATTTCATTTTTTTCTATGTAAATTCTCTATATATCTACAAAGTTATTCCACATGTCTAAGTAGGATACATAATGTATTAATGACCACAATAGAAGCATTTGACATCATTACAATTTTTTCTATGTTCTGAAGCAATAAGAGATTTGATTATGATCTCTGATTACTTAGAATTCAAATCATTATTCATTAATTTTATCAAAGAGTATTTTATTTGCCAAATTGAAGTAAAATCTTACTTAAACAACAATTTTAATTATAAACTATTAAAATATTAATTATAATTATTAATAATGT
>JPFL01000038.1:0-36740 GCA_000733385.1 Paramecium biaurelia | reverse complement strand
AAAATGTTAACATGCCAAGAATTAAAAGTGGTAATAAAATTTGATTTAACATATGTTATTAGAAAATTAATATATGCAAATGAAAGGCAATATTAATTGATATTGCAATCAATGTAGGTTATTATTAAAACGTTAAATTAAGAGTAAAATATTTAAACTAATCATAAATTAATACAATTTCTGATAATATTACTAAAAGTGTTTAAATATATAAAACATATTCTAAATTAGCCAATATTACTTAAAAGATTTATAATATTATTAATATTTGATATATAACACGGGGTTTTGTTAATCTTGTTCTTTCTATATCTTAGACTTAATGTGTAATAGATTGATCAAAATAATATAAAGTAAATAATGATTCAAGCAATAAAGTAAGTATAGTTATAAAATTGATTATGATATGAATTATCATAATTTTCTCCTATTCAAATAATTATATTTGTTTTTTTAAACTTGTCATACATAAAAGACTTAGTAACATAAATAAATATGTGCTCATCAATTTTTAATATAATGTATAAATTAGACTTACAAGTTTTAACAACAAATTCTTCGAAATTAATTTTATAAACCTGTCCTAAGTTTTCTATTTTTAATAATTATATAACAGAAAAACCCATACAACTTTATGAAATATAAACAATATTAAAGGTATTAGATGCATATTAGAGCTTAGAATATATATTAATAAAATACTGTGAAATTATGATATCAGGCCTAAAAATAATAATTAAAAACTGATAAATCCAATTTTACTTGAGATTTTTGAAATTCTCTGATTCTAATGTTATAAGTAATGGATAAAGAGTAATAACAAAATGTAAAATGATAGATATATTCTTGGGAATTGATAAATTAGTTCTCAGAATGAATGTAATTGTAATATAGTGTGTTAGAAGGAAGTGCTTTTCTTTTGACATAGAATCTAAAATTGATCTTCAAATAATAACTCTTATTTATTAATTAAAATAAATAAATCTCATTCTTGAAAGTTGAACTTTTTTTGTTTATATTAAATAAATTAACTCACAATACATATAATATAATCACAAGAAATCTCGGCTTTAAATTAATTTTATCATCTTTTGAAATGATATTTTTTTAAAATAGAGAACAAGAGATTTTAATTTAGATAAGTTTTTTCAATTTTGTGGAAAACATTATCAATAAAAATCCTGATCTAATAGTTAATCTAGAAAAATACAATGATATCAATTATAATTCAGTATTATTTATTCTGTTATTATTCTTTAGTAATAGGACATTGTTAATTTAAAGGTTAATATAGTTTTATGACATTTTCCAATAATTTACTATTTTAGATGTTTTTTTTTATTATGCTGATGTTCATTTGATTAAATTATTGTTTATAATTCAAAGATATATATGGTTAAAAATAGAAGTTTAAAAGATAGAAATTTCAATTAAAATTGATACAATTTGATTAAGTTTATTTGAAAGTGGGATGATCTTTGATGATTTTTGTTTAATTGATGTGGGTTTTGTGAATATTAATGAATTATATTCCAAAATTTAAAGGTTGAATTACAATTAAAAGATGAGTGATAATGCAATGAAAAAATATTTAATAATAACTTAACAATTAAAGGTATTTCATTCATCATTAGCGTATGAAGTTTTTAATAGATCTTTAAATTCTCCGAATTCGATTAGACCTGAATTGTCTTTATCTACATCTCTGATAAGACTTTCTATATCAATTGTTAACTCAAATTCAGATTTAATAATTTATACTAGTTTATCTGTACTTATCTATTGATTAATGAAAAAATGATACTGATCCTGTTTTATCTGGGTTTCCTCCCATAGCAACAAAGGCATCAATTGTGTCTTAGTCATCATCTAAAATGATTAAGATAATAATACATACCATCTTAGTTAGAATACTTAAATTTCCAATACACACCTAAGAAATCACTAAATCTAATAAGTCCTGTATTTGTTTCTTCTACTTCACTTATAATTTTATAGAGTTCATTTTCTGATGGTTTGAAACCTATTTTTTCTAAGGCAATTTTTAAATCCTGACCTCTAATAGCCCCAACACCATCCTAAATGAAATATTATATATACTTCATCCATTTCAGCAAATGCCCTTTAACACATATCAATGTCATCCTCAGTTAAATTCATATATATATAATTTTTTTGTTAATTAATAAATTTATTTTGTTCAAATGGTTTTTTTTATGATGATGATCAAGTAATTAAATAAATAAAATGAATAAATATATAAAGTGTAAATTTCATTTAAATACTGTTATAAATTATTATGATTCATAATATTTTCAATATAGAATATAATATTATAAATGATGTGTTTTTAAACAAATTGTTATGCTATCAAATAAATATTTTTTGACAATTATAGTTTATATAAAAAGTAGAAATAATGTATATGAATTATCTAATATTTGAGAATACTTTAATATATTAAAATATAAAATAGGATTAGAATTATAGCAATATATTTAAATATATTTTCAACATCAAGGTACGTCATTTTCATCATCTTATAAATAATTAGTCTTTAGTAATTCTTTAAACTCACCAAATTCAATGACTCCTGATCCATCTGTATCTACTTCTTTAATCAATCCCTCTATGTCGATCGTTAATTCGAATTCGTTCTTTATTATTCTAATTAACTTTTCGGCATCTACATTTCCAGTTGTATCTTCGTTTCCTCCCATTGCTACAAATGCATCAATCATATCTTAATCATCATCTTATAAACCAGCATATTTAAGTTTGGCAAACAAGGTCAAAAACTCCTTAAATTTGATGCGACCTCTGTTTCCATCATCAATTTCACTAATTAATTTATGAACCTTGTGTGGTTTCTACTTTAAACCAACCATTTCTAAAGCAAGTTCTAAATCATCAGCCATAATTTCACCTTCTCCTCTCTATAATAGATAATAGATTATTTAAATTTACATCATCTAAATCATTAAAAGCTCGCTAACATTGTTCAATATCCTCTTCTTACAAATTCATGTTAATTAAGTTTTATTTAATATTAATATTTATTTTAGATTACAATTTCAATTTATACATTAAAAAAAATGGAGTAAACTATGATTGTCTAATTATTACAAATTTTAGATTTTAGATAATTATATTTATTCATATTTTTATTTATTATGATAAGAAAATAATTTAACCCAAACAGTTCAAATTCAGGTGGCAAATAATAAATTGAAACTTTATAAGAAAAACATCTAATAGCACTAATTAATACTAAACCTAGAGTTATAATTAAAACACCTCATCCTCATGTTGATGCAAACAAACCTTTCTCTATCAGTTTTTATTATTTTAATATCTAACATTAGAAGATAAACAAGATTTTACAGAAATCAATGAAACTTATCGTCGTGTCTAAGCATTGAAAACAGGCTATTCTGATTCTAAAATGCCCAAGACCTTCAAAATGAAAGAGTCATTAAAGAGAAAAAATAATGTATCCTAATAAATTCAAGAATAAGTATAATAATTTTATTACCAAAGAATCATATAAATAACATCAAAGCTTTAGAAAATAATATCCAAGAAATCACTTCAAGAACTCAAAAAAATATATCAAGAATCAAATCTAATTCAAGAATCCATAGTATAGCCTCATCCATTAAGGAAAATTCAAGAATCAGTAAAAGAGAATGGGAAGAAAAGTCTTCTCATCCTTTGGAATATGAATGGAAGTATATATTCTATTAGAGTTATTTTGAGCTAAAAAAAGATCAGATTCAGTCTTTAGCAAATCAAAATTAAGTAGAGGGGACACACTTTTATCCAATGTTTTTTCATTGGATTAAAGTCTTTAAAAATAATAAATAAACTCTAAAAGGAATTAATAGGATGTACCTTTTGATCATGCTGATCATATTCATTTAAAAAAAGAAATCTAAGATGAAGATTTTTTCATTTATACTGAAACATAAAAACTCCCTAATGAAAATACAATCTAATCTCTTCCTTCTACAATTGTAGACAAAAAAACCAAATCTACAACTAATGTAATCATTCCTTTAGTGAGAAAAAATGAAAAGTTAAATGATGTTAAAAGAAAAATTTATTAAACCTTGATGGAATATAAAGTATGTTTTAATATTATTTCTATTATTCTATTAGTTATTTTAAAGAGATTAAGTATATTAAATAGGATTGGGATATATCAACAAAAATTAATAACTTGATGAAGATGAAATTCTATTAGAGTGCAACAGAATATCAAAATAATTATATGGTATTGAGTGAATTCAAATCTTCGACATTATTAATTTTCATAAATTTTAATGCTTTCTATTAAGTTAATTTAATATAACAACTTATCTTTGTATATTCATTTTGAATCTATTTCTATTTTATCAAGATATGAATCTTTCATTATGTTTTTTTGAATTATTTAATATTTATATTAATAAAAATAATAAAGCAAATCTTTAATTAATGGACATCGATCGTCACATTGCATCATTACTTTCAGGAGGATGTCTTCCAGAAAGAGATTTAAAGTTGATTTGTGAAAGAGCAAAGGAAATCTTCTTAGAGGAATCAAATGTATAGCCAGTTAAGGCCCCAGTTAATGTTTGTGGTGATATTCATGGTATGTTACTATTGCTTAACTTTTAGGTCAATTTTTTGATTTGTAAGCATTAATTAAAGAAGGAGGAGATATTCCAGAGCATAATTATATTTTTATTGGTGATTTTGTTGATAGAGGATATAATAGTGTGGAAACAATGGAATATTTACTTTGTTTAAAAGGTATTAAATTCAAATTAATGATCAATAGTGAAATATCCAGGAAATATTGTTTTATTGAGAGGAAATCATGAATCTAGATAGTGCACTTAAGTTTATGGATTTTATGAAGAATTGTTGAGAAAATATGGTAATAGCAGTCCTTGGAGATTGTTTATGGAAGTTTTTGATTGCTTACCATTAGCTGCTTTAATTGAAGGTTAGATACTCTGTGTACATGGTGGATTGTCTCCAGATATGAGAACAATTGATTAGATCAGAACTATAGATAGAAAAGTAATAGAAATTCATAAACATTTTAGATTGAAATTCCTCATGAAGGTCCATTTTGTGATTTAATGTGGTCAGATCCTGAAGAAGTAGAATATTGGGCTGTAAATTCTAGAGGTGCAGGATTTTTGTTTGGTGCCAAAGTAACTAAGGAATTCTGTAGACTTAATGATTTGACATTAATATGTAGAGCACATCAATTAGTTATGGAAGGATATAAATTTTGGTTTCCTGTATGATACTTTTTATTAATTTTTAGGATTAAAATTTAGTGACAGTGTGGTCTGCTCCCAATTATTGTTATAGATGTGGAAATATAGCATCTATTTTATGCTTAGATGAACAATTGTAATCAACATGGAAAACATTTAAGGAAGTACCAGAGAGTGCTAAAAGCATAAATCCAAAGAATGTTCTTCCATATTTCTTATGAAGTATTTTTTTAAATATTGATACATTTTTTATTGATTAATCTATCTTTTAATAATAAAATTGATCAAATTAATATATTTGAATATCCAATTTAATCAAAATCATTTGTTTAACAAAATGAAATTATTCAGAAACAAAATACGATACTTTTTGTACATTAAATATTATTATCATTGTGTTTTTAGTGAAAATATCAATAGAAATAATAATTCATTAATATATAATTTATGTTGATTTTCTTATTGTTTTAGATTACCTACCAATAGTGTTTAGTAAATTCTGAAGCATAGACAAACTTTTTTAAATTATCAAATGAAACGATAAGATTAAATATGTTTGATTATTTTTATGGATATAATTTGGAGTTTTCTACAGATTAAGATTACGAATTATAAAATGTGTTAAACTAATTAGATTTTTTAGAATTGGAAGGGATAGTTATAGATAGTTCTTTATTGATTAGTTAATATTCAAAAGAATGGTTGAACAAGATTGTTACTTTAAATGAAATTAATCAAGCATATATAGTTTATATTATAGGCATTAAAAATAATTAACTATTGATTCAAAACACATTATATATTCCACAACAATTAAATTAAGTATTTTGCAATGAAATTACATATCTAGATAATGAATAGATTTTGGTAAATTGTTATTATAACTTTGCTGGATAATTCAATTATTTTTTTTATGTCTCTTAAATTCATGATACATTTTCATGGGATATTTTAGAATATATTCCATCTACTCTTTAATATCAAGTGGAAATCCTTGATTTGCAAGTAGTACTAGATTAACAGAAGAATTTATTAATAATTTTAGGTAGATACAATCAAGAATATTTATATGGAGTGATTGAAATCTATTCCTATTAATAGTTAACAAATCAGTCAAATTTGAATCCAATATAAATATTTAATCAATCATATTATAGATAATATAAGATTAGCAATTAATTAAGTATAATATTATATTTATACATTTAGTTTATCTAATGAATGTAACAGATGTGATTTATGTTTATTCTTTAAATAATTTCAGTAAGATTGAATTATACAATATTAGTTAATTGATTTAAGCAAAGTATGAATTACTAGCATTTGATGTTGAACCTTATGGAGAGAATTTACTTATATATACAACATTAAATGGTGAGAATTTATTTGAAGTGACAACAACTGATGTAATTAATGGTTACATAGTGAGAATAGATTTCAAATAGACAACAATTCCATATTTATTTAGTAATCATGAATTGATTGCATTGTATATCGATGATTAATACTACATATATGATAGAATATAGCCTAATATTATCATCAATACATAAACATAAAATGTAATAGGTTTAAATTAAATACCATACAATATATTAACTTATACAACAAATGCTCTTTATTATTATTAAGTTATATAACCTCAGATATTTATTGATTCATCATCTAACTCTAGTATTATATTATAAGCTACTTCAAAGGAATAGAATATTGAAATAAATTGTTCAGTTATTATAAATGTGACAATTCATGGATTGGTTCCAATTTTATATTAATATGAGAAAGAATTGCCTTAATAGATAATTGTTAAAACAGATAAGACGTATCTAAATGCTTTAAATTATGTGAGTGGATCTTTAATTATGATTTCAGCCTAATCATCAAAAGATTCTCTTTTAATTTAAGATCCTTCACTATAAGTTTAATTGTCTAAATTAATTTGGAATCAAATAAATGGAGTATTTTCATTTTATTCACATGATTTCTAATCATATGCTATGTTTATACTTTAATATTAATATGTGAAGGAAATAATTAGATTCAGTCAGATTGCACTTAAATTATGTGATATAAATCTATTAGATTATATTAATTTAGATGAAATGGAATGTAGAGAGTATTAATAGGTATTCAAAATTAATGCACCAATAAATAAATTATAATTTTCAGATTTGACAAATCCAGATGAAGTGTATTTTGTAGCAGATATTGCTTATAGTGCAGTTGTTATTTATAAATTGAATTAATTTAATGCATTTACATTAATTTAAGCTGAATTTGTGTGTGAACCACTTCCAATTGATGAATAAGATTATTTTCATTCTATAACAGATTTCTATGTTATAGGGAACTATCTATATTTTATTTTAGCCAGAATATAATAAATTTGGATTTATGACATTCAAACTTGTTAACTTATGTACAAATTAACTAATAATTTCTTTGATACTCCATTTTTTCCATCATCTTTGGCTGGTAAGACAATTGTTGATGAAAATAATAAATTGAGATAGATAATATTTATAAACTCATTATAATATATTTATGTATTGGAAATTTTTAATAAGATTCCAATATATTAAAACAAAATTGAAATGGATTAATACACTAATATTAAAACACTTTCTGTTATCAAAGATTCCATAATACTAGTAGTTTAAGAGAAATTTGGAACTACTTCAATATATTAATATTTCTATTCATTTGAGTAACCAACAAATGAAATTAAATTCATTAAAAAATTACCTTAATTTGGTGTTAGTATTAATAACAAATTTATTGTTACATCAGATGACTCCTTATTTTATATTTTAATGAACAACAACTTTTATTATGTTTATAATCCTACATTAACTTCTTAAGATTGTTTAATCTAATAATTAAATTATATTGGTGATTATATATCATCTACACATATTCCAAATATCTTAAAATAGAGTAATATAATGATAGCCAGTCATACAAATCTAGTTATCTACTCAGTAACAAATCCTACTTATATTTTGATTGAACAAAATACTAATATAAATACTGTGTAAAAAGAGTAAATTAAATATAATGTTGAAATCTAATCATCAATTAGCAATAATTAACTCAATATAAATGGTTCCTTTATAGCTTATGACACTTTATTTGTTGGATTTGCAAATTAAACTTTATTTTAATAAAATAATTAAATAGATCTACTAACAATTTTAGATACTCCATAATATTCCATTAATTTAGATCTAGAAGGATCAATTTAAAATAATATTGTTTCTTATTCTGTATCTATTCCATTTGTTAATGATTATCCACAGATTATTTGTTTACTAAGATAACCATTCTCTATTTAATAAATTATACAATAAACACCAAAAGATATAACTTAATTCACTTTTTCAACATCATAATCTGAAGTCTATGCCTAAAATATAGGAGCATTATATCAAGTATTGAATTCAAATTTTGTTTAATTATTCAGTTATAACAATTAATTTACTCATTGTTGGTCACTTTACTATTATTATTAATTGTAATAAGTTATATCCCTATGTTCATAATATTCAGAATACACATTTAATGTTTACAACTTAACTTAATAGATACATCAATAATTTTAAATATCTAATAAATTCTATTTCCCTCTTAAAATGGAATACTATTCTAATTTTGTTACTACTTTAGCAATACAATAAGGAGATAGAAGTTATTCTATTTTAATAGGAAATCTCTCCAATTCCACTTTCTACTAAAACATATAGCTTTAATGCTAAATCTAAAGTGCCGATTAAATAACATCTTAAGAAGTTGGAGATTTTACAGTTATATAAATCAATGGTATGTTCTTATTTTTATATGTTTGTCCATTATTGTAACAAATACAATATGCTACAATTTCATCTACTGGAAATGCTATTCTTAATCAATCTATCATGCATATCTAATCTGAATTACCAAAAAAAGCAACTTTACTAGAAATCAAAATAATTCAATTAGAAAGTGAATAATTAAACTTTTTAGTTACTACAAAAGAATTCTATAGCATCATCTTTTAAGCCAATTATACTTATAATAATGAATACATTGTATTAACTAACATTGTTTCTAATAAATAAATTGCACCTATGCAATAATCATACTAACTTAAAAATACTTTTTATATCAATTAATTCTTATTTTCAACTTATTATGATACTTTTATTAACACTTACTATTTGGCTCTGTATGATCTAAGTAATCCTAATTTCAATATATATTACTCTATTGATACTTTAAGATTCAAGTCTCCATTAATTTATACAGTACAAGGAGTATATAATACTGTTTTAGTAATGGATAGCTTTACAGTTCTTTATTCTTACAATTATTCCAATACAGTTGGTCTCCAAATAGAAAATATTACCTAAACATCCTACCCTCAATATATATATATCAATATTGATTAGAAATATGGTCCTTTGTAAATGGTACAATTACTATTTTAATACCCTCTAATTGGTTACACTTAAGATTGGGTTAAATATACATGTATTGGACTTGGATCTTTATATGTGATTATTTTAATCACTATTATTGTCATTTATGGATATTTAAAGAAAAAGTAGTAGTCTTCAGATGATATGCAAGCATTAGAGTTGAATTTAAGATGAGAAAAATATTACAAATAATATTATATTTAAAATTTATAAGCTCTATTTTCATAGATTTATTCCTAATGCTTTACTAGCCTTTTAGTAAGCCAATTCAGCTATCTCAATTTTTCTATTAGTGTTTCTTATTTTGTATACCAACTCCTCTTCTTTTCTCTTTTACAACACATAAGTCATAGCCTTTTGCCATATCAATTAAATGATACTTTTGGAATATCTTCATTTGTAGCATTATTAACTTGTTCCAATTAGATTGCAAATTTTTTCTTTTTTTCTGTCAAAGATGCAATTTATCTTTTCACTTTTTTAATCTATTCCTAAGTTTTTGCTGTCTTTTTATTCTTATCATCAATTTCTTAAATTAACTTATTACATTAATCTATTTCATTTTATAATTGATTTCTCTCTTCAATTAAAACAGAAGAAATCTTTCCTGTAGCTATCTTTAAACCTAATAACTTTTTATTCTTTTCATCTATTTATTTAACATATTTTTTATTCTCAATTTACAATTAATGAAAATCTATAAATTTTAAATCATCTCCCATCTCCTCTTTCTTTTAAATCTAATTACTTGTTTTAGTAATTTATTATTCAATATTAGCTTTCTTTTATTTATACTTCTCTATTTAAGCATCCTTAATTATATATATATATAATTAATTACTTTTTAAGCAAGTTTTTCCTTAAAATATTTTTCTATTCTTTCTGCCTCAATCTTCCCAGTTCTAGTATTCTCTCCAGCAAATAAAATTTCTCTTTAAAAATCAAATGCATCTTTTCTAATTTCTGTGATTGCCTTATCTGTTTCTTCCAAAATTGCCTAGTTACATTATTTTTTCTCTTACTCTCAAAGTTTCTAAGATTTAATCTGATCTTATTCTTCCCTCCTCAATATTCTTTTTCAAAGTATCACTCTCAAATTAAGCTATTTCATACTTTTCTTCATTGGTCAATTACATTGTCTATATATATAAATACTTTAATTTTCTACCTTTTTATCAATAGGTTTATCTTTTTTCTTTGTTTTCTATTTCTTATCTTCTGTTTCCTCTTCTCTTTATAAATCCTTTGAATTTCTCATGATATAAGATTCAAATAACAAATTCTCTCTTCTGATCTATTCCATATCCTTATAAAGACCTTCTAATTTTTATGATAATTCTTCAATCAAAATTAGTTCTTTTTCTTCCTCTGTTATCCCTTATTATTACTCTTATATCATTTTAATTAATATTATAATATTACAAATTAACGATGAAGTAGAATGCTCCAAATATATCAAAAGTAGCATCAGATTTGATTCTGGCATATCAATAGTTAACCAATCAACAAAAAGAAATTGTCATCTCTCCAAGATATGAAAAAACTGCCTTATATTTTCCACAATCACGTACTCATATAATAATGTACATTATGCAGCTATTGAAGAGAAAATTGATGAAGAAAATTAAATTGATAGTCCTAGAAAAACTGTCACTGAAGAAGAAGAAGATTACTTATCAGAAATTTCTGAACTTAGAAAAATAGTAGATCAAAGTATAAAATAATTAATATAAACAGTGAGAATGAAATACATGAACATACCCTAAAAATATTAGCAATAGCCATTATAAACATCTAATTAAAATACAATAAATTCTACTCAGAATAAGAAACCAAAACAATAGGTGGTCATAACACAATATTAATCTGATTTTTTAAGGCAATAATATGGAAAAATATAATGACTGTTTATAATTTATCATCCCTTTCGGTTTTGTTATTAAGAAATCAAAGAGTATTATTAAATATATTGTAAATATAATAGATCTAAAATCTATTATTAAATCATCCAAACTCATTCTTGCTGCTTAAATTGAAAAAATAAATATAATAAAACAATCCCTGTTTTCTTTAAATTCAACTGATATATCATATCACATATTATTATAATTTAAATAACTTTTTCATAATTAATCTAATTATTCTCCTCTATGTTTATGAAATATAATTTATGTATATTTCTTAATCCACTTTCTATTTTACTTAAACTGGTTATATTTTAATTATATTATAATGGAATTCTTAGAGCCTACTTGGATTTTCTCTAAATTACCATATACTATACTGTCAAATGAATAAAAATGAAATTTAGTAAAATTTTTATTTATTAGAATATAATAATTAGAGTAAAGTAATTATTATTTCCGTAATAGAACTATAAACACTGAAGAATAAATTTTTTGATTTTGATTTTTATTTTTATATATTGTATTAGAACTTTATTAAAAAAGTTGATACTCCATGGGAGAATAATATTTCAGATTTATATTCTTTACAATAAATCTATTCAAATTGTTTGGCTTATGTTATATATTTGGCATTCATTAAACTTTTTTACCCAACTATTATTCTGTATGGATTTACCATGTAAGAATAATTTATTTGATTTTAGTTAAAATTAATTAAAAAAACTTTACAATTAAATCATCATATTCATTATAGATTAATTTTAGGACTAGTTAGATCGTATAAACAGAAAATCCTCTGACATCACTTTAATAACATATTCATCAATCATTTTGGCTATCTTTTATGTGTTGATATAGAAATGTTGCAGAATTTGTTGAAGATAAGAGATCAATTTATAATACAACAATATTAATAGAATTATAATTTTAATTCTAAAGTCAATGGAGAAGAAAATTTTTGATTTAAGTATGTTTTTATTAATAATTTTTTTTTTTTTTTTGTCATTGATCAAAGAATAATTTTTTGGATTATAATTCAAATTATAAAAGAAAAACTCAAAATATAAAAATGAATAAAATATGTGATTCTCATCTTATATTTAAGTTTGATACTTAAATATACGGATTTGAATTTGATACTTAAATATACAGATGTTCATTATCATAAGCATATAATTATTTATTCATAACATTTCTTAAGAATTTTACAAATATTATGAGATTACATTATAAAAATAAGAACAAAGTATGATGTTTCTATATTGTTATAGTTAAAAACTCTTGTATCTTTAGGATTGAATTCTAGATGTTAAAAACTTAGATTATTAGATTGCCATATAAATATAATTAATTACCCAAATACAATTAAATAAACTCCTAATAGTTCTTTAATTAAGCAATAGGAATATCAATGAATACAATGTGTTGAGCTAATTATTTGAATTAAAATAACAAAAAATATATAAAAATGTATTTGTAATTATTTTTGGAATTACGAATAATTACAAAGGATTTAATTATTAAAATTGTTCAAATCCTGTATTTATAAGCAATTAAAAAAATATTCTGAATAACAATAATAAATTTAACGAATGACTGAAGACCTAAACAAGAGCTTAAACAAGAACATTAATCCAACTTTCAATTTCAAAGAGGTAGCTAACAAGGCTTTAAGGTCAGGTATATCAGGAAGCATGGCAATGGCTATTCAAGTTTGCTCCTTAATGTGGTTAAGAACAACAATGAATTACTAATATCGTTATGGAGGAACAATTGTAGGCACATTAAAGCATTTATATGGTCAAGGAGGAATTTTGAGATTTTATAAAGGTAAAAAATTTATAGTAAATTTTTAAGGGTTGGCACCAGCATTGATATAAGGACCAATGTCTAGGTTTGGAGATACATTTGCTAACACTTTATTCTTAACTTTAATGGACTCTTTTGAATCAACACGAAAATTACCAGTGATGATTAGAGCAGCTGGAGGATCAATTATGGCTGGAATTTTTCGTATTGCCTTAACTCCAATTGATACTGTGAAAACACTTCTTTAAGTTGAAGGAAAAAATGGGTTGACAATTCTATAATCCAAAATAAAAGTCAAAGGTGTGCCTGTACTTTATCATGGTGCTTTGGCAACAGCATCAGCTACAATCGTTGGACACTATCCATGGTATATTTTCAAGTTATTTCTAGGTTTGCTACTTTCAATCTCTTAAATGAAAAACTTCCTGATTATACAGACAAGAAGAAAAAATTAGCAAGAAGAGCATTTATTGGATTTTGTAGTTCAGTGATTTCAGATACAACCTCAAATTCTCTTAGAGTTATAAAAACAACAAAGCAAACAAGTCAAAACCCTATTACATATAAAGAAGCAGTCAACTTAGTGTTAGAAAAAGATGGAGTAAAGGGATTGTTTGGCAGAGGTTTAAAAACAAGAATTCTTACGAATGGTTTATAAGGATTACTTTTTAGTATCCTTTGGAAAGGATTTGAAGATTTTCTTAATAAAAGATCATCTTAGTAGTGATTAGATATGTATTTTATATATATTAATTATTATTTTATTGTAAATACTTAAAGAAAATGTGTAAAAGCATTAAAATGACATATTTATATTATAAGTCACTTTAAATAAAGTGTTATTAATATATGAAACATTTCTATAAAATGTGTAAAAGATAATTAGTAATACATTAATCATTAAGGTTGCAATAAAAATTTGATTTCAAAACTGGGAAACTCAAATACTGTGTATCCTTTGATCACCTATTCAATTGTAAATTTAGAATCAATAAACAAAGTTTATTTTTAATGACTATTTACTTAGTTTAATTTCTTCTTTTAATTTTTAAACTTATATTCATCTTGTTCTGTAAAATCAAGAACTTCATAAGATTACCAACATAATTAGATCTTATCTTCTTCAAAATAAGATTTTAATGATTCCTATGAAGTATTTATTTTGTATTAATCTAATAATTTAGAATCAAATAAATCTTGCTACAAAATAGCATCTTAAATAATTGTCTTCTATGATATAGGCTTAGTAACATAACTGACATTTAGATACTATAGTTCTAAACACCAATGAATTTATTTATCTTTTATTGAATAAAATGATAAATTTTATCTATGTTTTTTCATTATTTTTGGTGCTAAAATAACATCTACATTCATCTTTCTTGCATAATGTTTTAATAATTTATATCTCATTGCATCTGGTAAAGCTGTAATTCCAACTAACTTTTTTTAAATAATCTCTGTAGTTTTCATCACCTCATTAACATAATTATAATCTCTTTAAACTAAAAGTTCTGTAATTTTATTTGGTTATTTAGTTGGATCCCTAATACCATTGCAATTATAGATTTGTTTATGTTTTTTGCAACAATCTAAGGAACAAGTCTTAGTTTCACATTAAGGACATTTATACTTATCCGGTTTCCCACACATCTTGCATAGTTCTGAAATCTCTCCATCTTCTATCATTAATTAAAATAAATAATTAATTAAGTATCGAAATAATAAATCAAATCATTAAGGTTTCAATTAAATTCTCTCATTTATTGAATTTATTCCTTTTTAGTTCCCTTTTGAGATAAATCAATTCCATCTTTTCTTTTTCTAATAATTATTTATTGCCTTTATGCCAATTAGGTCCTTTTCTATGTAATAAAATTCCCCTTAAATGCACTACTTTTCCAGATAATACTTTTTGTAATTATATCTAAACTGTTCGTTTATATAACAGTTTTCTCTTCCATGCTCTTCCTTAGACCTTTTTTGGTTTACTTATCTTAGCTATATTAAACCTTTTAGTTAAACATCTAGTTTTTCCAGCCATAGCCTTCCAAGCTGGTCCTATTTTACCCATTATGATTAGAAATTTAAGAATTAATTCTTTAATAAAGAAACTACAATTAATTTGTGAAATACTGAGTGTTTCTGTCAAAGTTTTATATTTTGAAATTTATTAAAGATGTAAATGGCTTTATATTGTCTTATTTTTAAATAATTTTTAACTCTGGAATATAACAATACTTTGAGTACTATTATCCGTCATTTACTTAATTATATTCTCAATTCTATTTATCTTTTTTTGAAATCATTTGTTTTATATAGTTCTAATATTTTAATTATATTATTATAGATATAGTTAATTAAGTTTTAGAGATATTGATATATTTATTTCTTCTCTATTTTATTTAATTGGATAGCTTATAAGTAATTAAATTAATCTTTATTTTATTATTATTATATGTTCAATGAATATGATGATTAATTGTAATAAAATATTGATTAATTTCATTACCTATTAGTGGATACTGATTGTAAAGAGAGTGAAAAATAATAATATTTAAGTTAATGTAAATAATAAGCAGAAAAAATAAAAAAACTAATTTAGTAAAGAATAAAGTAAGGAAATGAAAATTAAACAATGAGATATATGAAATAATTTTCTCAATTAAATAAGAAATTATAGGAAATGGAATATAATTATTAAGATGAAAACATTAGTTTAATTTTGGACAATAATCAAGATCGTCAATTAGAAGTGTAGTTATTTGAGGAAAATGTGAATAATAGAAAACAACGCTTATAAAGTATTCATAGAAATATGAGTAAAGTTAAAAGCATTTATGATAAAATATCTTCATTAGCTTATTAATAAGTTGATTCAATATTTTAAGTTGAACAAGATTTTACATATGCTGAAGAGAAAGCATAGAAAGCATCTCAAGAGTTAACAAGAACTTAACAATCTCAAAAATCAAATGTTGGCTACAGATTTGTGATAATCTGTATCTTAGTTTTTATAGTTATAATTTTATTCATAAAATGAAGATATATACATATATTTGTAATTATAACAGTAAAAAATAATTTAATATAAATATTCAAAATTGAAAATAATGAATGAAGAAAGAATATAATTTGTTGAGTGGAAGAATGAAAAAGCCATTTTATTATAAAAAATACAAATTTAGGAAATGTATATATAAGAAGCAAAAGAAAGAGAAGAAAACCTTAAAAAAATGAATGAAATCTTTATTAATACATTAAATTAACCTTAAAATGAGAATATAGTTTAAAAGTTCTAAAAATCATTTGAATAGAATGAAATTGAAAAGCAATAATAAATAATAAACACATTACAAATTGAGAATAAACTATTAGAAAACAAATTATAAGAAAAAGACAATTAAATAAAAGGAATAATAAAAAATAATGAAAAAGAAATTGAGAAATTATAAAATAAAATTGTAGAGTTAGAATATTTAGTAATAAACAAGGAAAATTACAATTCTTAAAATGAATTTTAATTAAATTCATAATATGAAGATGATAGAATATATATGAATCGAAAAAGGAATTAAAGTCCTTCTCATCCTACAACAAGAATAAGAACAACTTAATAATTACAATAATTAGCAAATAATAAATTTGAAGAATCACTTGTAACTAAAGATTCTACAGAAATTAGTGGTTTTTTGAATAGGATAAATCCTAATTTAGAAAAATAGATAAAAGAAATATAAAATAAATTATATAATACAAAAAAGAAATTAACTACAACAACAGAATAAGAAAGTTCTTTTATTAGACAATCCATATAAAAAATAAAACATGTAATTTTATAGTCAATATATTTTAGAGATCCCGCAATCATTCAATTTCTGTCAATGAGACAGGATTTTGTGATTAAAGATCTAATTGGGATGATTAAGTTGAATATAAAACTAATTAGACAAATCAAACTAATCAATCATTGATGTACAATGGTTTTAGATTTTCTTGATTAATTAATTAATTAATATCATAATAAAATCAATTCATTATTCAAAAAGTTCGTTGTTTATATTGTTACTAATCTATTCAACATTTTATTCATTTGAAATTAGTTGGTTTTTATTGTCTTTTTATTCACTCTTTTTAATTTCTTAATATCCCTACATTATTTAAATAAAATAATACCCTTTAACAGTTTCACAGGATTTCATTATCTAATTACAATAAAGAGTTGGAATAGTACTTATCATTTAAGGAAATCTCTCCTCAGTTGATAATTAAGTTAATTCTGTTCTTGTTGTTTAATGCTTATTAATTTTTGGAAGATGATCTTCTTCATTATCCAAGTCTAAAAAGTGTTTTAGAAATTTTTCAGTTTACAAGGCACCCTTTTTATCAACTTTATTGAATTCATAACCATATCCAAGCAAATCAAAATTTCGATTTACTGCATCTTATAATTCATTTTATCTTGCTTTCATAGCTTGCTCTCTAATTATCAATCTATTACTCTATTTGGCTCCAAATCTTAATGTTATTAATACAATTTAGTACTTAGGGTTATCAGAGACTTTTTTGATAATTAAGAACTTCTCTAATTACTTTATTTTTTAATCGTATTTCATAAAATTATTATGCTCTAGACAGAAACAAAATCATCACTATATGCTTCAAAATTAATCTAACAAACAAACTATTCTGCATTATCATCTTTGCCAAAAACCTATATAAGATAAGTTTAAGCTGAAGGTATTCTTCATAAAGAATGCTTTAGGTGAAATTTTCATGGCAGCTCCTTAGAAATGTGCAAATATTTGGAAGGAGTTTAGGAGGAATGACTTCACATAAGTTTAAATACCTTATAAAACAGCCCTTTATGTATTTGATGCTTGTAAAGATGATATCTCCTCTATGCTAAAAATTAATAGTGGAAAAGATTTTTTTGATTTATTTGATTAAGATAATGATGGGTAAAACTATAGATGATCATATAGATATCTAAATGAAGATGAGTAAATTCTAGTCTTTAGTATAATCAAAGAAAAAATGCAATAAGTTGCAAATTTATTATTATAAATCTAATAATATGTCCCTTTCAAATAATTGATGAAATCTATTAGAATTTTGGAATAAAACATTTGTGAATATTAGGATGTGTTAAGGAAAAAAATATATATGTCTGAAATTGCTACATACAAAGAAATAGGTTTAGAAAAATTGGATGATTTTTATGAGAAGTATTACAATTATTTTTAAAACTTTGAATAACAAAAATAACTTAGATTGTAATTTAAATTAATAACTTTAGATAAACATCAGTAATTTAATAATTAGAAGAAATGAATTAATTAGAAGAGAAGTTGTCTAAAAATACAGAATTTCTCAAAGTAAAACCTAAGAGAAAATTAAAAGATTTACAAACACAAGAAAAATTGGTTTCTTTAGATGAAAGAGTAGAAGAAGCTATGGATTTTAGAAGAGAATTAAAAAATATGGAAAAATAAGAATAAATAAGAGTTGCATCAGAATAACAAAAGCGTATTGAACGCTAAAAAGATGAATTAGAAAGAAAACATTAAAAATAAACAGAATAACTTAAAGCTAAATTAATTGAATAAGAACATAAATTAATAATTTAATTAAAAAAGGAATATAATGTTCTTTTGAAATAAATTGGATTGCATAATAATGAAATAGAAAGAACATAATCATCTGCCATGTAAAGTGCAATACGAAAAGGAGAGAAAGAAGGAGAATTAAAAAGAATGAAAGAAAGAACAAGAATTTAAAATTTTATTATAGGAGATGCAAAAAGTACTTTGACAACTCCTCGAGCTTAATAATAAACTGCAACAACTTATGAAGAAACTAATAGTTAAACCTATAGATAATCTTTAACAGCATCAAAAAGTGAAAGAGCTATGCATGATATTAAAACTCTTATACATAAACAGAATTACACTTAATTTTATATTAAAAAGAAATATGGAGCAGTAATTATAGATACTCTTATTTTAAGGATCTCCCTGTGAATTATTAACCAGAGCCTTATAAAGTATAAGGAGATAATCATGATAGAATTGAAAAAATTCTATCAGTAAAAAAGAAAAATCCTCATGATATTTTACCATCTCTAACTGAGTTGTATGACAATAATATGAAAGAATAAGTAATTCAATAAAATATACCAGAATTTAGGTCATACATAAAAGTCAGAATAAGAATTAATTTAAGAAAGACTAAAAAAAAAATAATATATACTAGAAAAATTAGAAGAATCCACTAGTTGATTTAATTTTATTTAATTTTAATTTTCTAAATTAATTCTAATTAATTGTAGATTGGCAACTTTTTGTTATTACTGTAGAAATGAATAAATTTTGATATTATATAGAAACTACATATATCTATAGATCAGAGTTTAGGATATTTTTGGATTAGAAATCCATGATATTTGATATATAGGAGGAATACAAATTTAAATAGAAAATGTAAAATTTGTGATTATTAATTATAATTTAAATGAATAGAAGTTAATAATAATATTTGAACAAATAGCAGAATTATATTTAGCTGCATGATTAAAATAGTGATTAATTATAGGAGAACTTAGAAAGACTTAGTAATTTGATGATTTAGAAACCAACAGAAGTTAAAAAAGTATTTGTATAAATGCATGGCTATTTGAGATCACCTTCTGCTAATCTTACAATGCAAACAAGGGATACTCCAGCCTCAAAACTTAAATCAATAGGATAAGTAGATTTTGAAAAGAGCAGTGATAAAATTGCATAGCAATTAAATACAAATTTGAGAAATTCCTCTCTCAATGTTACAAATCATTATTTAGAAAATTCAAATTTAAATTTTAATTACACTTAAAAACCTCGAAATTATAATAGTTGGATAGGATTAAGTGTCATTGAAAGGAATAAAATATTTATGGAAGAAAAAGAGAAAAAATTGAAAAAATTATAAGAACAGAAAGAAGAAAATGAAATTAATTAATGTACTTTTGCTCCTGCCTTTTTTAATCAAATAAGAGTATAAAGAAATAAGTCATGTTAAGTTAACAAATCCTATTAAGATATTCATTAATAAAAAAAACTTCATAATTCAAGATTATATTGAAAATATTTTATATTGTTTTTTATTAAATATAATTATATATACCATATAAAAATGTAGAAAAACTCAGCTGCATGTTTTATGCAAAAGCCAGATAAACAATTTTATTACAATTTATTAAGGTAAGAACAATTAATACAAACAAAACCAGAAATCGATATTGTCAATTAAGCTGTTCAAATGTATAGGTAATATATATGAAAAATTCACTAGAAAATGTGTTGAGTATTTCGATAGTCTACAAGATCCTATTAAATATTATTTTCTTGAAAAAATTTAAACTGCTTTGAGTGAAACTAAAACTTTAATGTTAATTATGAATACAAAAAATGATATAGCTGAGTAATCAATGAGTAAACCACCAAAAATTAGTTTCACAACAGAAAAAAAGCTTAACAATGAGATTGATTAAACTTAAATTAAAAAAGCAAGAGTTTAATAGGTGAATTTAATGATTAAAATTAATAATGAAGCTGAATAATAAAGTTTAAATGTAAATCAAACAATTTAATAAAGGTGTAAAATATGGTGAATAATTATGCAGATGAGAGAGATAATTTAGAAAAAAAATTAAAAGAAGATTTAGATAGCCAATAAAATAATATTGATGCAAGATTAATGAAACGAAGAATGACGTAAAGAAATATGACTGTAAGCCATTCTATGTAATAATTAACTTGATTATCTCATTTCGAATTAAACATATGTACAAAAATTAATCATTATTGCTGTTGTTATTATTATTATTATTATTATTATTATTATTATTATTTTCTAGCTTCTCCTTATCTTAATTTCTCCATTTATTTTTCTTTTTTCTTCATCTTTTTTGTCATTACCTATGGTTGTTAAACTTCATTCTTAACTTCCTCTTTAATTGGACCATGATTAACTTTCTTCAATTTTGCATAGAAGAATCCATCCATATTATGAACATGAGGATATATACGTTCTAAATATAATATTTATTTCTTTACTTGCTAAATTCATAGAAGGATGGAATTTTTTATCATCAAATTTCAAAAGTCCTGGATTTCCAACTTCCAAACCTGTATCAATTAACTTTACATGACGATTATTCAAAGCATATTATAATACAACTTCATTTTCATGTACACTAACTGAACAAGTTGAATAAACTATTATTCCACCCTTTTTACAACAATCAATAGCAGATAATATTAATTCTTTTTATAAATGAGAATGTTTCAAAATATCTCTCATTTATTTTTATGCTTTGATAGATGGATCCTTAGATATAATTCCTAAACCTGTACATGGGGCATCTAACAATACTCTATCAAAATTTTTCATAACTTTTGGAAATTTACGACCATCATAATTTGTCACTATACAATTTGTGACTCCCATTCTTTATAAGTTATAGAATAAAGCCTTTTCTCTATCTTTGCTTGTATCATTAGCAAAAATAACTCCAGAGTTTTTCATTAATTATGCAATATATGTAGTCTTACCTCCTGGAGCAGCTGCCATATCGAGAATACGCTCATTCATTTATGGAGCCAAAGCTAAAACTGGAAGAAATGATGAAGCACTTTAAAGCATATAATGACCAGATAAATATTCAGGTGTTGCACCAATTGGAACTTTTGATTCATAAATAACAAGACCTACTTTGGTCCAATCTCCAACAGAGTCTAAATTTACTCCTCTTTATACTAAGGTTTAAGCTAATTCCTTTCTTCTTGTTCTTAAGGTGTTAACTCTAATAGTTATTGGTCTTGGAGCATCATTAGCATCTAAAAATGCTACTAATTCAGCTGGCTTGAACATTATTGAAAAGTGTGACATCAAATCTGAATTATATCCATAGTATGTGCATAGATGTTTTTTTAATTCATTTAACAGTTCTTCTCTACTAAATTTTCCATACTCTTTTTATTTTAGTACTTCAATGATCTTATTTATTCTATTCATTATAGCATTTAGATCAGTTTCGAATAATTAATCATTGTGTTATTCTTCTTAATAAGATTCAAGTTCATTTTATTCATCTTCTTATTCTTATTCTTCTTCTACTAATTATTATTATATTTTAATTTTCTTTTGTTTTTTTGGTTCTTCCTTTTATTCAACAATTTCTTCTTCATCTTGATCTTCTTCTTCTTAATCTTCATTTTATTAATCATCTTCTTCATTTTATTCAACATCTTAATCTTCATCATTTTCATCTTCCTCATCAACATTATTGTCTTCTTGATCATCTTATTATTCTTCAAATTGTTCATTTTCTTATTATCCAGAGTTTTATTCATTTTGTTCATCTTCAATATTAAGCTCTTCATCATCTGATTTAATCTATAATATATAAAAATACATTTACATCGTTATCATCATCACTTTTTAGTTCAATTACATCTTTTTACATTAACTGTTTAACATATTTTTGAGCTAACTATAAAGTTTGTTTAGAAAATTAAGCTTTTTTATTGCTCATCACAAATTAATTATTTATTATTTATAATAATCACTTTTTTTGTTTCTAGTTTCCTAACATTTTAGCAATAAATTCTTCAGTCTCTTTTTTTTCTGAAGTATAATGAATTTTTTAGGCAATTTTAGCATATTCAGTTAATCCAGTAGCACAAATATCTAATAATCCATTTAAAAAATGTTTAAACATAGACTTCATTTCTGAATTCTTATCATTCACATAAGTCTAATAATTTTAAGATAATGTTGATGTTGCAAAATGTTTATCTCTTTTTGCTTCATCATGAGTCCTTTCAATTTTTTATAATTTTTCATCATTTTTAGATTTTGCTATTGCTCTCTTTTCATTCCATTCATTTTCTAAAGTATTTTTTAAAATGTATTATTAAAGATTCTATCTAACTTATTTAATTTGTTCTAAATGACCATTTAGACTAGGTATTATTCGTTTTTCTACTAATTTCAAAAAACCAAAATCAGTTGGATCATCATCCTTTTTTAATTTTTAAATAACATTAAAGAATGCTTTATTAAGTTCCATATATATTTCTTTTAACTTGAATATCTTTTCTCTCTCTTTTTACATTTGTTCTAATGTCTTACACAATTCATTGTATACATTATATCTTTTCCTTTCTACATCAATGATAGCAGTAAAATGACTTTTCAATTCTTTAATTGTTTATTCATCATAATCTAAATTGGCTTTGATCGTATCATGTTAAACTGAATTCATATTAAATAATTATAAATAAATTCAAATAAATGTTAAAAAATACACCCTCTAAAGTAACACTAAATTATCAAGAGACTTAAGAAGAAACAGATCCTGAAGGATACACTCTTATTTATGAGTAGGAAATAGTGTGTTAGATTGTAGTAGATGATGGAGAATAATAACAAACACAAGAAACTTTGAATGTTAGAGTATTGATTTTAGGAAGTGAATAAACACTAGAGAAAATGAAAATTGAATTAAGTTGTGAAAATGATCTATTCTTCCATTTTATTCATGAGTACTCTTAATGAATAATAATTAGAGTAAATGAAGAAACATTTTAACAGATCAAAGAAGGTTAACAATTAACAGCCTAATTTGTTGATTATCCTGCTATCTGTGTAAAGTGTCTTGACAAAGCACACAAAGACCCAAATAAGTACAGTGCAGTTTTAAGAATTACTTAAGAAGGGGATGCAGTTATTGAAATAATACAACACACTGAATACAAAAATGTAGAATTGATCCAATTTTAATTTGTCTCTTTACCTGAAGAATCTATTCGCACTGCCATCACTAAAAAATATTAAAAGGTCAAATAGAAACTTCAATAAATGGAAAACAAATTAAAGGATGTATAAATTTTATTTTAATTATCATTTAGATTAATGATGTTGTTAAAGTCAAGAACCCTTAACTGCTATTACAAATGCAAAGAATGAACAGATGATATCAATAAATAATAACTATTCATTCGATTATAATTTATAATAGTTAATATAAGAATGGCTGATGAACCAGATGATTTTAAGCCAGCTCTCAAAACAATTTCTGCATCAATAAATACAACAATGGCTATTTCTGAAGATGGAGATCTCTATGTTTGGGGCAAAACCTTTCTTAAAAATAAAAACATTAAGCATCTGCCAACAAAACTTGGATTATCTAATTCATATTTATTTTATAGAGTAGTTCATGTTTCATAAGGTTTAAATCATGGAGCTGCCATTTTATAATCATGTTTAGATAAAGAATGCGAAGGTGTTATCACCAATTAGAAAGGCCAAGTATAAACTATATTGGGTATGGTTGCAGATCAAGCTAAAAAGCTAAAGGAAAGTTCAGAATAATAACAATAAAGTGAATATTTCTTATAACAATGGGATTAACCATTTAAAGAGTTTTTTAAATAGAAAAATAACAAAACCATTTTATCTTTATCAGAATTTAGACAATTTTACAGATAAGACAAACATTTAAAAAACATCAGTTATTAAAATATATCAGAAGTCAAAACCATCCTAGGAACTGGAGATGAAGCAAATAAAGATGAACCAAATGCATTTGAAAAATTTTTTATGATGGAAAAAACAAAAGATGGAAAAACAGAAATCAATATTTGTTACTATTATCAAATGTTAACATAAGAAAGTAGACCTGAATATATAGCAATTGTATGGGGAAATCCAGCCAATGGTAGGTTAGGAGCTCCAAAATCTAAATTCCCAAATGAGACTGATAAGTAAACTATTTTCAACAATAACAATCCTTCCTAAATGGATTTCGCTAGTCGATAAATGCAACAACCTTCTAGAACATAGCAAGTGCAAAATTCCTAATATAATTTAACTCAAGCAGAACCAAATAATTCTGATTTTATATAACCTATTGCACTAAAGTAGGAATTTGTAAAAATTGTTTGTGGACATCATCATACTATGGCACTAACTGAAGAAGGAGCTGTATTTATTTGGGGAATGGGAAGTTAAGGATGTCTTGGAAATGGTAGAGTAGATGATCTAGAAACACCAACATAAATTGATATTTCTGGATTATTTTTCAATGAAATAGCTGCTGGAGCATATCATTCTCTGGCACTTGCAAAAAATAATTAGGTGTATGGATGGGGTGTCAATAACAGAGGTTAACTAGGGATTGGAAATAAAGAAAATTAATTATTACCTAAACAATTAACTTTTTTTGATAGAAAGAAAGTGTAATGTTAATATCTATATTGTGGAGACTAACACTCTGCTTGTATAACAACTAATAAAGAACTATATACTTGGGGAAATGGAGACTATTATCGTCTCGGTCATGGAATGTTATTAGATGAGATGGAACCAAAAAAAATAGAAATACTCTAAGATGTTTATGTCTTGGATGTTGCATTAGGTACTATCCATTCCTTATGTATAACAAACGAAGGGTTTGTTTATGCTTGGGGAAGTAGTAAGGATTCAGTATTAGGAATGCCAACCTAATAGTATAAAGATTAAACATTGCCTTAAAGAGTGGGATTAATGAGTCAAAGTTTTAGAGATGCTTCATTTTATTAGGTAGCTGCAGGAACAAGTCACTCTTTATCTCTGTCAGAGAATGGTCATCTTTATGTTTGGGGATCTAATAAAAATAGTTTATTAGGTGTGAGGTTGTAGGGATAGGAACATACATGTGTTCCTTAAAAAGTTGAATAATCAGAAGATCTTGAAAAATCTTGTATAGAAAAAGCATTATTTTTTAATTTAAAAAAAGAAGAACAATAAATGATAAAAGATGAAAAGTTAATTACTTTTGAATAAACTACTTTGATGAAAACCATTTTATAACCTACATCAGGATAGAGTCATGAATGCAAGTATAAGTTTGCATCTTTAGGAACAAAAAATACTTACTTTATTGATAATACTGGCCATTTATATGCCTGTGGATCTAATCATAAAGGAATGCTTTGTAAGAATCCACATAAAAAATAAAAATTCAAATAATTTATGCCTTAAAAGGATCCTCCAGATATTTTGTATGAGCAAACATTTACACCTATTGAAATGGTTTATTTTAGGAATACAATAATTAAATATATTAGTTGTTAATATAATCATTGCATAGCTGTCACAGCTAAAGGCAATGCCTATTGCTGGGGTTCAAATTAATACAATTAATTGGGTTTGGGATTTCAAAGTGACCATGTTTTTACTCCTATACTTTTGGAAGGAGCCATTGAATAAAAGGTTATCATAATGGCAATTACAGGAGAGAAATTTTCAGCACTTCTTACTGATTAAGGGGAAGTGTGGAGTTTTGGAACTTCAGAATTTGGTGTACTTGGTCATGAACTAAAAAATTTTTATGTTATAATGGAACCTAGAATGATTAACGATATTCCATCTATGATAAATTTAGCTTGCAGCAATTAAACAATGTTTGCAATTGATCAGAAACAATAATTATGGGCATGGGGAAATAATTAATTTGGACAGTTAGGAATATCATTACAAAGAGATGAAGAAGAAATTAATTTATAATCAAACAAATAAGTAAGCAGTGAATTTTTAGAGTGGAAAGCTCAATTAAAATCCTTGAAAAATCCTGAAAGATATATTGTTTATTAACCTGATAAACCAAGTACAAGATCAATAACAGGAGAAGCATTTGTTGATTAAGTGTCTTGTGGGTTGTATCACACATGTTTAATAACAACAAATTAAGAATTGTTAACTTGTGGTTTAGCTAAGTATTCAGGTCATCAAAGCTAAGAACCAGAAGATCCTGAACAATAACAAGCATAATAGGCTTAATTTATTGATGCTTTTTCTTCAACTCTTGAGCATTCAAGTAAAAAATTTAAATTGGTTGCATGTCATGAATATCACACTGTAGCAGTCACAACCTCAAGTGATTTAGTATTTTTAGGTCCTGAAGGCAAAGATAGAGGACTTCATGAAAAATTTGCTAATTTATTTAGAGATGGGAAACAGATGCCTGTAGAATTACAAAATATTAAATTTGTAGGTTGTGGTCCTAACCATGCTTTAATCCTAAATGATGTAGGATAGACTTATACTTGGGGTGCAACTATGGGAGGTAGATTAGGATTACATATAAATGAAATAGGATTATTGGATGGATAAGAGAAATTAATTATCCCTTACCCAACTAAAATTGAATGTGAAGTTTGCAAAGACAATAAATTACAAGCAAAAAATAATAAAGATAAGGATAAAAGTGCTGCACCAAAAAAGAAAGAGAAGAAAAAAGGTAAAAGTTCAAAAGCAAAGAAAAAACCCACTGGAGGTGAATAATAATTGGATGTATCTATAGAAGATGAAGAAATTTTAGATGAGGAAAGTTTTCATTCAGAAGAAGGACCAGGAGTAAGAGTATAAGATCCACTACAAAAAGGACTAAGTAAGCAATCATAAGAATGTGAATAAGAAAACTTATACTTATAAGATGCAGAAATAGAGAAAAAAGTGCAATTCATTTTTAAAGATTCAGCAATTCAAGCCTATGAATTGTCAAAAATGTATACTGAAATAGTCTCAAAGTTGAGTTGGAGTATCGATTATAGAGCTAGATAATTAGCTGCCAAAAATGAGAGCAGACAAATTACAAATTTAAAGTTTTCAGTTCCATAATTTATTGTTAAGAATATTTAATTGTACGAATGTATTTTTTCATGTATGTATCATCATCCTTGTTATATGATTAAATTGATTTAAGCCAATCAATTAAATAAATTTTAATTACTGAAATTCATTAAAGTAATCTTTAAAAACGATCTAATGGAAGCATAGAATTAAAGTATCATTTTAACGCTAGCTATAAAGTCATTTGAAATTGAGTTTAACAATGCAGCCAGTTAATTAGACTATATATCTGAGCTGAAATTATTTAAAAGTTCGTCTGTCTTTTTATAAATTTACTATATGTTCATATAAAAGGATGAAGATGCATTTAAATATTTTGATGAGATAGCCAATCTATTAATTAAGGGATTTGCCTTTTCGAAAATATTAGAAGAGATTCATAATTTTGAAAAAAGACCAGAAGAATCAGAGAGTGATAATCACAAATTAAAAAATTTCTTTAATTTTCATTAAGAAAATGCTAATAGCAAAGAAATATAAGCTAAATATGACGTTTTAACTGAATTGATAATATTTTACATAAAGTCAATAGTGGAAAGAAAGGAGAAATGTAGAATTAAAGGAGATGAAATGATCTCCTCTCATATTAAATATTTACATAATTAAATAGTTTAAATAATGAAAAAAAAAATACTTAAAGATGAATTAGTTAGGATTACAGAAGTTGTTGAAGAAGAATCAAAAGTTTAATAGAAATTACAAAAATTTTAAGTCAAATTAGATGAAAAAATTGGATCATTTCTATTACATCTTTATTATGGATCAATCACTGAATTTATTCTAAAATTCTAAGATCAAATTTAAAGTATGCCAGAAGAAATTCGACCTTTTTTACACAATGATTAAAACCTTAGATAAATTGCTTAAACAATTGACAGATTCTTTTAAAAGGATGATATGCTTCCAAACAAATATAATTAAAATTTAAATAAGATAATATCAAGTAGAATGCTACCAAAAATAAATTTACTTGGGATTTAAGAAGTAGCACAAGATTTACAAGGATTTGTTTAATTTAGTGTTGAAAATTTAAATATGATTGAGTTAATTCAAGAGTGCTTTGAAATTAAAGATAGGTATATGTAAGTTGAAATCTAAGATATTCTATTTTTATAACATTTTTATTGTTCATAAATTTTAAATAATGGATTGCATGCAGTATCAAAGTTTTTTGCAAGAGGAATGAAAGATCCAATTTATATAATATTTAGGCATCTAGAGTTTAGGGAAATATAAGTGAATATGTTTAGTACTGAAATTTTAAAGAGGAAAATAAATCTAAAATTAATGCCTACACCTATTATGTAATTGATTAGAAAATCTAATGATTTAGGATTATATAAATGTGAGGATTGTTCAATTTTATTAACAACTGAGTATATTACTGCAGAAAAGCTTAAATCATTATAAAATTTATTTGCAAATGGTTGGAGTTGTGCAGCTGGTCATCATAATAATATAACTGTACTGGATTGTGAATCTCCTGGATGTAGTAATTTCATAACCGACTAAGCACTAAAAACTATGAGAGTACTTAGATATTATTATAGAGAAAAAGATGATAATATTGATATGTTAGTAGAAATTCTAAGTAGTATACCAACAATTCCAAAGGGAATAAATATGTATAACTTTCTAAAAGATTTATAAAAAACTAACTGGGTGAAAAGAAATTCAAGATTAACAACCAAAATTGAGTAATTTTTATCAAAGATTTTTCCAAGTGAATTAACAGATCCATTTATAAGATCTGAAACTGATGATGCTGAATTTGCTTTATAATAAGTAACTGAGGAATAGAAAGCGGTATGGTCAGTTTAAGCTGCATAAAAAAAATTATAAAGAGAGGAAGCTTTGCATAAATAATATAAGATAGTTTATGAGAAAGCAATAATTTAAATGAATGAAAGATCTTAACACAGAGCATTATAAATTACATATAATGATCTAATTCGTCAATTAGAATTAACAAGAAGTGAAATGAAATCAGATTTACATAAAGAAATCAAAATGATTAAATAATACTAAGATTTTATTTAATAGAACATTAGAGTTTATGGTGAAGGAGAAGTTTAGTAACCAGAAAGGGCTAAAGGTTAAGCATATGGGTTTTATACATCTGCAAATATGTTTTAAGCCAAAGCTTTAGTCAAATTAACATTTTAAAATAGATAAATTCCTAAAATTTTGAAAAATATCAAATTCTATTTTTTTGGATAATCTGATGGTGGTTGGGATATCTAATTAGTGTATTTATAAGATTCATTATTGAATCTATTAGTGACTTGTATAGAAGCTATATATCCAATTGAATTATCATTATACAAAATTAGCATACCAATTGATTAATATCTAGAATTGAGAAGAATGGCTAAATATCGAACTTAAATTACTTTTAAATCCAAAAATATCGAAATTACTTTTAATATAGTTTAATTAATTAGTATATTTAACTCGCTAGAAGCCAGATTAATCAAATGAATAAAAATGGATAATTAATCAAATCATTAATTTTTTATTATATTTCTTTTTTAATCTTTATAGAGTTTTCTAATCTTCAAATTTATTATTTGTTAACACTAATTAAAACCCTTCAGTTGTTTGATTCAAGAATTTTTCTATTTAAACCAAAGAATTTTCATCCATACAATTCAATGATAAATTCAACAATTACAACTTTTAATTTCTCATAATATACCAATTGTTGTCAAACTGTTAAATGGTTTCTAAAACAGGAACAATTTCTTCAGTTCCTTTCTTTTTCACTTTTTTATTCCTCTCTATTATTTAATCTCTCTCCTTTTCTTTTATTCTATAATCATCATATTCTTCTTAACTCATTAAAAATTTGCCAACATTTTGCAAGATTTCTGATAATTAATCTAATGAGTTTATTGAATTTTTTGCTAATCCTAATTATTCTAAAAATGTATTTTCCTTTAGAGTTGTTCCAATTAAATTAAATGCTTCTTTTGATAATTAATTATCATATAAATCTAAGACCTTTAAGTTTCTCATATTTTAGCATAATATTTCAAAAACAGGTAACTCTAAATATTTAGAATTTACATACTTATTTAGCATGATCTCAAATATAACTACTCTAATAAATGATTTGATTAAAAGAGTTCTGGTTAAATTTATTACCAATCAATGTACAATTTTTTTATTTTACATTCCGCATTACTTATTAGTTAGGCAATAATTTAATATTCAGATTACCCTAAATTGTTATTGCAAAATTTTAGAGACTAAATTCCACTTTGACATGCACAAAATTCAAGTAATTTTAAGGTTATTATATCAACTTTCACCTAAATTAATCTGATTAAAATACAGAATTAAAAAAAACAACCTAAGATGTTTGATCATTTTCATATTCCTCAGGATTTTTGAACTTTCTATTTTCATCAAAATCATTTATATCCAGATTTTGAATAACTTTAACAAATGTTGGATGAAGAGTGATTCCGATAGACTAACACAATACCTACATATTATCATGAATGTTATTTTTCATCATTTAAGTTAGTTCTGGTTTGAAGTAGGTCAGAAATTGAGACACCTAATCCAGATTATCTTGCAAGTAAGTTTAATACTAATAGAAAGGAAAGTTGTGTTGTGAAAAGATTGGCTCAAGTGGCTTTCTTTCTTCTTTTTTAGGTGGCATAAATTAATATATAAAATATATTATGATTCAAATGGGAGTCTTCTATTAATGCACTAATTTAACAACTGGATTAATGCAGTACAATTAGAATCTTAAAGAAATTAATTCTTAACTACAAAGTGAAACCAAAGGGTTATAAGAAAGTGTTGCCAAACTTCATTAAGCATTCGAGGAAACAGTCTTCAAAATAAATTAAATATAGAATTAAGTCTTTGAATTAGAACAGCAATTATACTCATAAAGATCCAAAACATTGATTGAATAAAAAAAAGGGCAAGTTGCTAGTTATGTATCAGAAAGAGAGAAAACATTAAATGAATTAAGGAATTCATTATAATAACTCATATGAAAATAAATAATTATAGTTTTCATAAAATTATTATTTAATTAGGAATTACCTTTTAAATTCCAAAACCTTTCTCAGCATTTTGCATGTCTTATAATTTTTGGGGAGTACTATATCTCATTATTTATTTAATAAATAACATTGAAATTCCTTAAAATACTCTAATCCTTTAATTTTCCCAAATAAGAATGTTAGTATATTGCAAGAAATTTAATGTATTACATCGCATTAGTGCATTAAATGTTATCTCATTTTGTTATCGTTATTTTACAAAAATCTCTCATTTTTAAAATGAAATGTAATAGTATTCCCCAAATTTTTCATCTTAGATGTTTTTTATGATTTTTATTACAGAATAAATACAATTAATGGTCTATTAAAGTAAAGATAAACTGTTTTCTATAATTTGAAATTTGATTTTTATTGAAACAAAATTTATAGAAAATCAAGTAATAGAAATTAATATTATTTATAATAAATGAGTTTCTGCTAATAGCATCCATCCCAACGCGTAGTTTTTATTTGTAAGGCGAACAATCAATTTCAAAGAAAGCTCTGCCCTACCTGCTTTTATGAATTCCAAATTGATAAGAAAGATGTCATCCCCACAGAGACTATTTAAGTTCAATTAGGCTAAATGTTAAGAGTTTAAGAGATTAGTGAGATAGAATAAGCAAAAATAGAACAAAAGTTTGAATCCGTTATAGAAGAAAGCAAGAATAAATTGATGTTAAAGTGTAGCAATTTGAAGACTCATATCAAAGATAATTACAATTCTATTGAAAAATAGGATTTAGAGTACTTAACATTTATAAAAAAAAATATCAACCCTGCAGAAGCATCATCAAATGATTTAGATAAATTATTGACAATGCTTGAAAGGAAAACTATTGAAAATTGGAATAATCAAAAATAATTGATATTTTAGAAGTTAGAAAAATTTCAATAGTGGATAGAAAATGAAGTTCAAACTTTTAGTAACAAAATTGATTAATAAATAGAGGAAATTAAGTAGAGATTTATTTATAATTATCTGTAGAATTGAAAACATATGGTAATATCGATGGCAATAAATCATTGAAGAATAGAGTTGCAATATTTGGTCTTAAATGTTGAAAAGATTAATTATGACTAAATTCTAAATCAAATTAACTAAAGAAAAAGAAATTTAATACATAAAAGATGGCTCGATCTTAAGAATGTAAGAATTTATTAAATTTAATCATAATAGAGAATAAGTAAAGGATACGTCTAGGCAGCCTGATATATTAAAAAATATAGAATAAATCTAACATTTTGAATGGCTTGGTGAATATGGAGAAAATAATGAAAAAGTAGGAAGTTGGACAGCAACTTGGAAGGGTGAAAAACTTAAGGATGTTGGTGGATAGTATTCAGAGAAAGGAAAGAAGTAGGGTTTCTGGAAAGAATTAATTCCGAATTATTAGAAGTAAGGCAGAATTATTACCAATTATTAGTAAAGCAAAAGTATATGAGGTAGGAAAATATGACGAAGGAATACAGAAAGGGAATTGGAAATACATCTACAATGATTAAGAAATGTATCAATAATAATGAATATATAAAAAGCGGTGGAGGTGAATATAATTAGAGAGGTGAAAAAACTGGTAACTGGAAGCAGTTGTATGAAGGGTTTTGGGATCAGGCTTAAGTAATATATTAGGGTCAATATAAAAATGGGAAAAAAGTTGGTAAATGGGATATATGGTTTGATAATCTGATTATGTAAAACAATATTTATAGATGATGTAGTGGTGGAGGAAATTATGATAATGATGGTGATGGGATTAAGTTGGGTAAATGGGTGGAAATATCTGATAGATTTTACAATGAATCTTAAGTAACATACACAGGTGAATATAAAAATGGTAAAAAAATTGATGGTTGGGATATTTGGTATAAAGATTTAAGGTCATCTCAAAAGACACAAATGTAAAATTCTATGTTATGTCTGTTTATTAGTGGTGGTGGATTGTATGATATGGCAGGTAATGGAATAAAGTTGGGTATTTGGGTGGAAATATCTGATGGATTTTATGATTAGTCTCAAGTGACCTACAAGGGTGAATATTAAAATGGTAATAAAGTTGGTAGATGGGACATTTTGTATTATGATTTAGGATAGTAACAACAAGAACAAATGTAAAATTTTATTTTATCGATTTTAGTGGTGGTGGATTGTATGATGTGGAAGGTAATGGCATTAAGTTGGGTAAATGGGTGGAAATATCTGATAGATTTTACAATGAATCTCAAGTAACATACACAGGTGAATATAAAAATGGTAAAAAAGTTGATGGATGGGATATTTGGTATAAAGATATAAAGTCATCACAAAAGTCACAAATGTAAAATTCTATTTTAAGTCTGTTTATTAGTGGTGGTGGATTGTATGATATGGAAGGTAATGGAGTTAAGTTGGGTAAATGGGAGGAAATATCAGATAAATTTTACTATAGGTCTCAAGTAACATACGCAGGTGAATATAAAAATGGTAAAAAAGTTGATAGATGGGATATTTGGTATAAAGATTTAAGGTAATCACAAAAGACACAAATGTAAAATTCTATTTTATGTCTGTTTATTAGTGGTGGTGGATTGTATGATATGGAAGGTAACGGCATTAAGTTTGGTATATGGGTGGAATTATTTGATGAATTTTACGATTAGTCTCAAGTGACTTACAAAGGTGTGTATAAAAATGGAAAAAAAGTTGGCAGATGGGATATTTTGTATTATGATTTAAGATAGTTACAACAAGAACAAATGTAAAATTTTTATTTTATAGTGTAATAATATGTGTGATTAGTGGTGGAGGAACATATTCAAGTAAAGGTGATTAGATTAAATAAGATGAATGGGTAGAAATATCGGATCTATTTGACCGTTTTACTTAAGTTACCTATAATGGAAAATATTAAAATGGTAAGAAAGTTGGTAAATGGGACATTTAGAATATAGAAAACAAACAAAATAAAAATATGTAAAAAATTACTTAAAATTAATTATATGTTTGGATATCTAGAGGTGGTGGATAATTTGTTGATATTGGTGATGGGAATAAGTATGGTAATTGGGTTGAAATATTGGAAACTAATATTTAAGTAACATATATTGGAAAATATGAAAATGGTAAAAAAATTGGGAGATGGGATATATTGTTTTTTGATGGAATAGAAAATATTAAGATGTAAATATATGTTTAATTATTTAATTAGTGGAGGCGGATCTTATGATGAGGAAGGGAAAGAGATTAAGTTGAACAAATGGGTGGAAATATTTGATGGATTTTGTGATATTTCTTAAGTAACCTTTTGTGGGGAATATAAAAATGGTAAGAAGGCTGGTAAATGGGACATTTTTTAGGTTGATGGATAATAAATGTAAAGAAAAATTTATTTAGTCTAATAAATCTACTTGTGTTTGTGTTAGTGGTGGTGGATACTATGATGATAGTGGGTAAGGGATTAAGTTGGGCAAATGGGTGGAAATATCGAATGGATATAATTTTTGTAATTACGTAACTTATAATGGAGAATATAGAAATGGCATAAAAGTTGGTGTATGGAATGAAATGAGAAGAGGTAAGTAATTTGAAGAAGGTATAAGAAAAGTCAAGGAAATCAATTATGAAATTTGATTTATTAGAAAATAAGAACATAATTATATTCTTAATCAATTAGGTGGAATTAGATTTCATTATGTTTTGGATTTGTTACTGGGTATTTTTAATATTTTGCGTTTACAATTATGTTGTTTTTTTTTTATTTTTTAAGAATTTGATTCAGCCTGATTTTGTAGATATTTATAACCTCTGCATATAATTTGTTATTATAAAATTAGTCGTTGTTGGATTTGTCCTCTGTTTTTTCATTTGAATATTAAGTTTTTATTGAATTGGTTTTATCTTATTATTGTTAATTTTCCACTTTTCAACTTTTTCACTTATATGTTTCTTAAACTTTTCCCTTTTCTTATAAAATTTATAGTTTTATTTTATCTTGGTTCCAATACCATTTTATCAACTTATCAAATTACTGAACCCCATCTAATTCTACTATATTGGTGATGATTTTTGTATTATTAAATGTCTTCATATTAAGATAAAAGAAATTTAAATTAAGTAATTTTTTTGTCAAAAAAATACTAAAAAAGAGTAAGTTTTCAAGAAAAAAATAATTTTGAATAATTAATTTTAGATAAATTCCTTTTTAAATCTTTGTATGAACCTTTTACTCTGAAATTTCAAGCGGATATTTTTGTGATAAAAATATTTACACATAATTAGTGTCAATAAATAATTGTAAGATAATGGGGGTGAACTTATAACTTTTCATCTAATTTTTATATATATTTCTAATATTTTTTGAAGATAATTAATAAATAAATTATACTCTTGCTGATTCTTGTTACCTTCTTTTTTAGAATTTAAATTTGTTATTGTAGTAAATTTATTGCTATATCTTAATGTCATTATTTATATAAATTCATCCTTACAATTATTGAATAACAAATGAAGATAAAGAAACTTTT
>JPFL01000037.1:302457-357751 GCA_000733385.1 Paramecium biaurelia | reverse complement strand
AAACCAACCCAACCCAACCCAACCCAAACCCAACCCCAAACCCAAACCCAAACCCAAACCCAAACCCAACCCCAAAACCCAAACCCAAACCCAAACCCAAACCCCAAAACCCCAACCCCCAAACCCCCAAAACCCCAACCCCCAACCCCAAAAAAAATATATCATCCCTCTAGCAAATATGCATATTTAAATGTAATGAAATTATATCTTTTCATCATCTTAGAAGTTGTTTATCTCTTTGTCCAAAATTTATTTCTTCCTCAATACTTGAGTATTCCGCCTATAATGAGGAGCGTTTGTAGAGAGCATCCAACTTACATAAGTTATAAAAGATTTGCCCATCTATTATTTAATCATTTCTTTTATGTAATTTATTTAATTTTCTATTTGATGATCAAACTATTTTTTCATGGTGTTCGAAAAATAATTTTTCGTTATATTAGCAGATTAATTAGTATTAGAGTTTCTAAATGAAATTCATTAATCTTCTGTAAATACATTTTGATTTTCTTTATGAAAAGTAAAAATTTGATAATTTTTTTGAAATATAGAATCTAAAATATATAATATTCTCCTGCAATAGTAAACCATTTTCAAGCTGATGTATATATCAGATATTAGATTATTTTGATCTTATTTACCTTCTAGTTAGCTCTAAGTTGATCAATGATTTTTATGTAAATTCGCATAGTTAACTCTGATTTTTATGTAAATTCATATATATAGATATTTTTTATGGATACAATCCACATTATTTATTGAAATTATGGATACACTCTAAGAAAATATATTAACATTAGCATAGCTCTGATTATTATGTAAATTCCAATATTGATATTTTTTATTGATACAATGAACTTTATTTTTTTTCTATCATGGATAGCTCCGTTGTAATTTTGACTGATAGTATTTTGTAACATTATTTTGTAGCCTAAATATTCAATGATTTTTTTGAAAATTAAACTATTTTTTTGTTGGATTCATTCCACCATATTTTTTAATACTGTGGACACTTTATTGAGTAATAGTCAAAAACTCCTTTAACCATGAATAAAATTTGCAACTTAAAATCTTCATATATTATTTTTATATTAATCGTAAAAAAAGGTAATATTTCAATACTTATACTTAACCCTAATGGATAGAAATTTAATTATAAAATTGGCAAAGAATAGCCTAAATAAAAATAATATCTGTTAATCATTCAATAACAATAATCAATTTGAATCTAGATTTGAGGTATTTTATATAGATTTATACATTTTATCTTATAATTAACAGCTTTGTTTGAGTTAAACCTTTGTAGGATCGTTATATACTATAATAAATTAGGTACTATAATAGTACTTTAGTTTATGTGTTTTCCTTTATCTAACTAACACGCTTGAACATAATATCCTTTTGCTTCTTCAAACCTATTCATTTACATTAAAATGGCTCCTAAAAATGCAATAGTATGTCAATTTACCTTTATTATTATAAAAATTTGGATTTTTAGGATTTCTCTAAATAGCTAAATCATAATATTCCAAAGCTTCTACAAATCTATTCATTTACTGTAAAATGGCTCCTAAAAATGCAATAGTATGTCAATTTACCTTTATTATTATAAAAATTTGGATTTTTAGGATTTCTCTAAATAGCTAAATCATAATATTCCAAAGCTTCTTCAAATCTATTCATATCACTTAAAATGGCTCCTAAAAATGCAAAATCACATCAATTTACCTTTATTATAATAATAATTTGGATTTTCTGGATTTCTCTAAATGGCTAAGTCATAATATTCCAAAGCTTCTTCAAATCTATTCATATCACTTAAAATGCCTCCTAAAAATGCATTAGCATGTCAATTTACCTTTATTATTATAATAATCTGGATTTTCAGGATTTCTCTAAATAGCTAAATCATAATATTCTGTTGCTTCTTCAAATCTATTCATTTACTGTAAAATGACTCCTAAAAATGTAATAGCATTTCAATTTACCTTTATTATTATAATAATCTGGATTTTCAGGATTTCTCTAAATAGCTAAGTCGTAATATTCCAAAGCCTCTTCAAATCGATTCATATCACTTAAAATGGCTCCTAAAAATTCAAAATCATGTCAATTCACCTTTATTATAATAATAATTTGGATTTTCTGGATTTCTCTAAATAGCTAAGTCATAATATTCTTTTGCTTCTTCAAATCTATTCATTTACTGTAAAATGCTTCCTAAAAATGCAATAGCATTATAATTTACCTTTATTATTATAATAATCTGGATTTTTTGGATTTCTCTAAATAGCTAAGTCATAATATTCCAAAGCTTCTACAAATTTATTCACTTTAGCTAATGCTTTTGCTAATAAGAAATTATACATTTAATTTTACCTTTGTTATAATAGTATATTGGTTCTTAAGGATTTATCAAAATAGCATAATCAAAATATTGTAATCCTTCTTCAAATCTATTCATTTGACATAGGGTATTTCCTTGATAAAGTAAGTTTCTAATTTACCTTTATTATTATAATGAGTTGGATTTTCAGAATTTTTCTAAACAGCTAAGTCAAATTATTCCAACGCTTCTTCAAATCTATTCATTTTCCTTAAAATGACTCCTAAAAATGCCATAGCATTTCAATTTACCTTTAATATTATAATAATCTGGATTTTTTGGATTTCTCTAAATGGCTAAGTCATAATATTCCAAGGCTTCTACAAATCTCTTCATTAATTGTAAACATAATGCTAAGATAATACATTTAAATTTATACCTTTGCCTTTGTAATAGTCTGCTTTTTCTGGGTTGTTCTGAATGGCTGAATTATAATATTCCAAAGCTTCTTCAAATCTATTCATTTTAACTAAAGTAATTGCTAAGAAAACATCTCATAATTTATACCTTTGCTATTGTAATAGTCTGACATATATGGGTTTTTTTGAATAGCTGAATCATAATATTCCAAAGCTTCTTCAAATCTATTCATTGATCGTAAAGTAATTGCTAAAAAAACATCTATTAATTTATACCTTTGTTATGGTAATATTCTGCTATATCTGGGTTTTTCTGAATAGCTGAATTATATTATTCCAAAGCTTCTTCAAATCTATTCATTTTAACTAAAGTAATTGCTAAGAAAACATCTCATAATTTATACCTTTGTTATTGTAATAGTCTGACATATCTGGGTTTTTCTGAATAGCTGAATTATAATATTCCAAAGCTTCTTCAAATCTATTCAACTTCTCTAGAATTAAGGCTTAAATATTCAATTGTGATTTAACCTTTATAAAAGTAATATATTGAGTTTTCTGGGTTTTTCTGAATAGCTGAATTATAATATTCCAAAGCTTCTTCAAATCTATTCATTGATTGTAAAGTAATTGCTAAAAAACATCTGATAATTTATACCTTTGTTATGGTAATAGTCTGACATATCTGGGTTTTTTTGAATAGCTGAATCATAATATTCCAAAGCTTCTTCAAATCTATTCATTGATCGTAAAGTAATTGCTAAGAAAACATCTCATAATTTATACCTTTGTTATTGTAATAGTCTGACATATCTGGGTTTTTCTGAATTGCTGAATTATAATATTACAAAGCTTCTTCAAATCTATTCATTTTATATAATGTATTTGCTAAGAAAACATCTCAGAATTTATACCTATGTTATTGTAATAGTCTGCATCTTCAGGGTTTTTCTGAATAGCTGAATTATAATATTCCAAAGCTTGTTCAAATCTATTCAATTTCTATAAAGTATTTGCTAGGAAAACATCTCATATTTTGTACCTAAGTAATTGTAATAGTCTGCATCTTCTGGGTTTTTCTGAATAGCTGAATTATAATATTCCAAAGCCTCTTCAAATCTATTCATTTTAACTAAAGTATATGCTAAGAAAACATCTCATAGTTTATACCTTTGTTATTGAAATAGTCTGCTTTATCTGGGTTTTTCTGAATAGCTGAATTATAATATTCCAAAGCTTCTTCCAATCTATTCATTTTAACTAAAGTAATTGCTAAGAAAACATCTCATAATTTATACCTATGTTATTGTAATAGTCTGACATATCTGGGTTTTTCTGAATAGCTGAATGATAATATTCCAAAGCTTCTTCAAATCTATTCATTTTAAATAAAGCATTTGCTAAGAAAATAAATTTCATAATCTATACCTTTAAAATTGTAATACTCTGCTTTTTCAGGGTTTTTCTGAATTGCTGAATCATTATATTCCAAAGCTTCTTCATACCTATTCTTTTACTTTAGAAAAACAGCTATATGTATACAAACATAATAAACCTTTAACATAGTAATTGACTGAATTTTAAAGGTTTTTCTGAATTGATACATCATAATATTAAAATACATCTTTATATCTTTACGCTTATTCTACATTAATAAGCATTATATTTCTATCTTCTGGGTTTTCCTATTTTGTTTAAGCATATTTTATGATCATAATTTTTTAACATCTTCTATCTCCCTACTTATAATTTTTTTGCAGCTTTTTTAGAGTTTATTATATTTACCCAATTAGTGTATAATTTTTTTTTTCTCTTAGTTTCAATTTGAACACTAATTTTGATCTCCCTTTATATTATTCTTTGTGTATTTTATGTATGAATTAATCCTTGAAGATTCATAAATCTTATAAATTTGTAAATATTATCCATAAAATGCTATATTTCTTCATTTTTTTCACATTACTTCTTTTTGAGGTCATTTTCACAAAATTACATTATTAATTTTAATTCAACATTATGAATTAATGAAACTTGTATTCATTATTGATTCTGAAAATAATTTTAGAATAATCAAGTGAAGGGAAATAATAATCACATGCCTCCTTTTTCATCTAAAGAAATAAATAGAAAACCAGAAATATTTTTTTTTTTGTTAATAAATTTATGTTTGAAATCTTTGAGAAAGCTGTTACTACTTGAAATAACTTAAATTGTATCCTCCTTAAGATATTATAGGGTTGGTTTTGCTTAAAGATACAAATGTCTATCAAGATAATTTCTTTGAAAAATTTTGGCAACCTCAAGTAGTATTAATTTTCTTTTTGATCATTGACACACATTCTAATATCAAATATTTATATTAATGTTTTTAGGATTAAGACAATTAATCTGAATTTCACTCATTGGTGGTGCAAATAATTATACATCTGGGATTAATATATGAGTGCAACAGGATTGTATGGTTATGCTGCTTTTTATAAATATGGAGATTTTGATTGAGAAGAAAAAGGATAATTTTGGTTATAAATTTTTATAGTTGTTTGGTATTTAATTAAATTCAGTATTCGTGCAACAATAAAAATAATTCTATTAGAAAGTATGCACCTTTTTATCTTGCTGTTCCAAGCGCCACGACACACCAAATACTACAAATCTAAGAAAATATATAGCTTTATTTTAGGGTATGATTCTGGATTGGTTTGCTATTATCGTGCAGTCTGTTGGTTGATTTTTTATTATGTATTCTTTTGTACATTGCGTATTGATTCTGCTCATGTAATTCCAATGCAAGTTTGGAAGAGTAAAGAATATTGGGAGAATAAGCAGTTTTGATTAGGTTGAAGAAGAAAACAAACTGAAAAAGTTACCAGTAAAATTTAAGAAAAGAATAAAAGTAAAGTTAGAACAGGCAAAAAATAGAATTAAAATAAGAAATGAATAATGATCATTAAATGTAAATTATATTTTTTTAAAAAGAATTGAAAAGTTAATAATTTAAAAACCATTATTTAAATACGTGTATAATGATTGGCATCCATCTGAAAAAATTTTTCTTTTTATAAAAAACTGCTAATGAAAAGAATGATAAGTTGATAATTATTAATATAAAATTACAATTAATTATGCAATTATAATAGTTGGAGAAAACTTAAAAGCTTGGTATAAATAAATATATGTGTATTGAAAAAAAGACAAAAAAGGAATATATTCTAACATTGTAGGCATCTTCTGATTACGATGATAGAATCAGTTGTCTTGATCATTAAAATTTTCTAATTATTGTGGAGAAATGGTAAGAAAATGGAATGATGTGTATTATATAAAATAGTGAACCCTTATAATCGATTAAGGGAGGAGTGTGTTTCGGAGAATAAAAAATTTTATCTATAATTTTATAACTTGCTTTAGCACTAAACAATGCTGAGTTAAAAGGAATATAAGCTACAGCTACTCTCTAAAATTTGTTTTTCGATGAATACAAAAATATAAAGGTTTGTTATTAATTCAATTAAGATCGATTTGCTATCATTAAATGCCACCCCATTAAATTTTGCTTCTCCAGAAGTTTTGAGAAAAGAATCCACTCATTCTGGAATTTGGAGTATAGGCATAATAGGATATTTCCTTGCTAACAATCGTATGCCTTTTAATGGAGATAATGACAAAATTCTTGCATATAACATTATTTATAAAGATCCTCATCCTACAAATTAGAGCAAATTTCCTATATTATCTCAAATAATAAAATGGATTTTAGTAAAAAACATTTAAAAAAGATATACATACTATTAACTTATTAATTATTTAACTGATAAAGTTCATATTAGAGATACCCCTTCAAGTTTATTGATGAATTAATAATTCTCAAGAACAATTTCAAAAAAAGAATAAAGTCTATGCTCTTTTAAGGAAAGCAAGATTGAAATTGTTAATGAATCAGATTCTGAACGAAATAACCAATCTTAATTTTTAGAAATAAAGCCTATTGTACCTTAAATTATAACATTAGATACAATAGAAAATATGCATTCGGTTCATAGACAATTAAAAAATAGACCCTAGTCATCTGTTTAAAGAATAATAAAAGATGATTAAAAAGATTTGATGATTCGTTTACAAAGAATAAGGCCAAATTCTGCTGTTGGGTTTAGTGGAAAGGAATATATTTCAAAAAATATAAAATAAGAATTGAGTAATAGAAGGATAATTAAATCATCTGTGGAACCTTAAGTAACAACTAATACTTTTAGAAATAATTTTATGAAAAAACAGTAATTTAAAGAAGTTTCTGTTGACCTAAAAGAGGCAAAATAAATAAAAAATGAACATGTGATAAGAGTTTATAATTTAGAATATTAAAATGAATAATAAATGGTTTCAAAAAGAATTCATAAGCCATTTTAGAAAATTCTTCAAAATCCAAATACGCCAAAATGTTTAAATCAAAAAGAAAAGGTTTTCTTTGATGAAATTTAAGATTGGAAATCCAAAATGCAGTAAAATATGAAGTAATAATAAGTTAAAAAATCAGAGTCTTTGTTGAAATTAATATCTAAAGATTGAATTATATTTTATTAAGAACAGAAATAATTTAAACTAATTAAATTTTTATAGTTGTATTTAAGATTATCTTTTTCAATTTAAATACATTTTTATCAAATAAATTGAAAACTTCACAATAATAATCAAATTGCCAATTTAAGTTATTAAAGATTTTAGTACTATTTATATTTATAGATAACATTATCAATTACTCTCAAATAATTCTGTTTCTAACTCCATCACTAATTCAGTAGGAAGGAAATCTATTTCTTCTCCTACTTCTTCTTGTATGGATTTATATATTGGCGGTAAATTTTCCAAAAAATAATAGCCATTTGCTTTATCCATTTTTAGTATTAGTCTCATTATTAATTGCTTATTTTCAACAAAAAGTGGTTCAAAACTAACAACCTCTTTTGTATCAATCAGTTATGCAATCTGGTATGTTAATTATCCATATTTTTCTTTAAATTTTTATCCATCTTCATCACACTAATCAGTAACTTCCAACATGTATTTCAAATTTTCTCCTTCTAAATAGTATTATAAACTTAAAGGCATCTCTCCATATTATTTAATTAAGTCTAATTTATTTAATACAGCTAAGTATGGTAAAGATAAATTTGCAGATACAGTGACACTAACAAGGCTTGCAGAAATAAATGTATTCACTTAATAACAATTTAAGCAGTCAAATAATTACACTGCTACTAATGATATTTATAATGTTTAATTGTTTTTGCTTGTCAAAGTTTATATTATATTATAAATTGAATCATTTGCTAAATACAATTCAATCTATCCTATATTAACATTAATTAATACCTGGAAAATCAAAAATTAGATAATAATCTTTATACTTTATTAACTTATCAAAAAGCCAGCTTATATTATCCAACAAAAATTAGAAGCAATATAACAGAGCCGCATTAGGCCTAAATTAATATTTGAATATACCCTAATTTAAATTCTTTCATCACATCCTCAACCGTTATAAGCTCTAAAATATCAATGCATAGATAATCTTCATATGAATCTTCATTAGCTGGATCCATATTAATGATGATAGATTTTCTTGATATTTCTTACATCATCTAAGCTAATCCTTTACAAAGAGTGGTTTTTCCAACACCGCTTGGACCAATTATTATACTGCCATAAAAATAAGGAATCATAAAATAAATTAATTTTACTAAATTATAGTTCATATTTAAGAAACTCATATAATATTCATTTTTAATTTAGTCATGATTTAGCCTCAAATGAGTTCATTACAATAAGAATAATATGGATCAAGTATTCTTTATGAAAATTAATCCTCTTTTAATTCAATAGCTGATTATTTGATTTTCTTATCAAATTCATCTTCCACTTCACTATATGTTTCATTTTTAGGGTAATATTAAAATTTAAAATCTAATTTTTCAAATTGAGGAAATTTATATAATTTAATTCTGTTTAAGCAACCTTATTCAAACAAGACAAGTAAATTATTCCCCCACTTTGATATTGGAATTATAGTTTTACATTTTTTTTCTTAAAAAGTATTGCCAATACATTATCTATCTCCATCCTAGTCAACAAACTAAAACTAACTACCCAGCTTACCTCTTGTCATTGCCACTTTAAATAGTCAATAAAATTAATTACTGTAAATAAAAATCTGATCTCCATAAAATCCAGGTTACTTATAAAATGGAAGTGAAAAAAAGCAACCATCTTATATTTTTTCAATATTTAGTGATAATGTGTGTCTATGCTTAATTTGATCATGAAAAATAAAGAAGATACTCAATTAATTTGTTTCAAAAACACATATTAATTACTATTAATGATCATACCTTAATTTTGATTTATTGTTGAATTTTTATTAGTAACTCAAATATGGGCTTAAATTGTTAAATAACTAAATTGAATCTTAAAAAAGAATCAATAAATTGTAATTCTTTTAAAATTGAACTTTTTCAAATGTAATTGGATCTAAAGTATCTACTGACATAATAGAGTTTTATAAATGAGTTAAGGTGAGAATCAAATAATCTTTATCCATAAAATCAAATTTTATTAAATTGATTATTTCCATTTTCTTCTAAAATATTATGTCATCTTGTAATGAATATATCAATATCTCTTTTTCTGAGAAAACAGCCATTTCTTCTGACTTTCTTCCAAAAGTAATGTTAACTACTTATATAGGCAACTCGACATAATAAATTGGAAGCAATGTATTTAAGGCAAATATATACAATTTATTGGACGAATCGATCATGGCAATAAAACTATCTTGATTCTAATTCATTTATACATTTCATAAAAATCAACGTTGATTATTTTACATTTATCCTTTTTTGTTAGCTAAAAAGGCTCTGACATTATTTAAGGTATAAATTACTTCATAAAATGATAATATAAATAATCAATAAATTTTTTAGGATATCTCAATAATTGATTAATTTGGTCAGATCAATTATTAGTAAGGAAAGAAATGAATTAAATTTAATATTTAATTTCATAATCATGTAAAATTTTCAAAATTTTCTGGTATACTATCTATTCCTCCAAGTCCTAACTAATTCATTACATCAGCCATTGTGGATTCTATCTCTCCTAATAGTTGATGAATTTCAGAGTCACCCATACATTCTAAAAAATTATCTAATATTTACCTGGTTTTTATAGATTTTTAATCTGATCTTCCTCTTCAACTTTAAATTTTTAGTATGTAAAATCCTACACAATCATATTTATTGCATTTGGTATGTACTCTTTAAGTTCGCTTTTATTCTTGGTATTAAATCATAATTTATACCATCATTTAGTTTACAATATATTGGAATGGTTCTGGCTGCTGTTTCAATATTTTTATAGAATATCGTATTATTTCCTTAACTTACTAAACTGATAAATCTTTGTTTGATATAATTTTTTCTTTGATTTTTTATTTAACAGAGGCTTACAACATATATAATTATTAAAAAAACCCTCTTTCCATCAAAGCAAGCATACTCTCTTCAAATATTTCTTTAGAAACTCCCAATCTTTATAGTAATTCAGCTTATGATTTCTCTAATAGCTCTTCAATATCTTCGTTATATTTCAGAATGTATTATTTGTATTAATTAAGTTGAGAGTTTGATTTATAAATTCTTCTTTATTTTCTATTGACTATTGTTATTCGAATATATTCATCTCCTGCAACTTCTATTGTATATTATAGAATATCAACAATAGTTTAAGGTTCTAAACAATTAGAATTTGGTATATAATTCACCCTTATCAAATTAGAGATACTTTCAAATGCATTCATTGTAGCTGTAAACCTTGTTTACATTGTGTCCTTTTCTAAATCAATATACTTAGATTTTTTATTATTTTAATTTTAATTGTCATATTTCATATTTGATGTATTTAAAGGGCCTTGATATTCTTAATCTTCCCTAGTGTTTTGATTTAATTATTTTTTATAGTGTACTAATCCAGCACTATATTTATTAAACAATAAGATTACCCGATAAAAAGACCTGAAGTTACTAAACTCAAAACCATGAATTTATGTTGCCTATAATAGGAGATAAAAGCACCCATAAATAGACTTTAATTGTTAATTTATTATTGGAGTAAAGTTATTAATTAAATAATATTAATTGAGAAATGGGTCTTTGGGCATGGACATTAAATTAAATGTTAACACCAAAATTCTGGATTTTAGTGAAAAGGGAAGGTAATGATTACATAAGTAATTAGGATTTTGGTAAACATACATAAGAATGCACAGAGCTTAATCTAGATCTAGTCATTATGCTGGAGGATAGAATGGGCCAATATAATGTGTTGGACAAGATTAATTTGAAAATAAATATTATGAAGATTTTGATGTCACTCGTAAACAATTTATGGAAATTGATAGATCGTAATCAAAGAAGGTGGGTAGAATATAATGACTACTTTAATCCATGGCATACTCTTGGGGATAGAGTACCTCCTCTTTGGCATGGTTGGATGGCTCATGTATATGATGAAGCCCCAACTAGAACAGGCCATTCACATTTTGTTCAGCCTTTCTACTAATAACCAGCTACAGACAATTTATCTCATACTCCAAATCACTACTTTCCATAAGGAGCTATGTAGAATCTGAATAGATTGGAATTCATGTACCATAATATCAATATTGTAACTAATTAGAGGCTATCACAGAAATAGAAGAGCAGCTCCATTTGAACCAGGATAAGTCTCAGGATTTGAAGGAAAAAAATTAGTGATTGAAAAATAAACATATTCAGAAGATTTAATGGCTAGCAGAGAATGATTTATTCAAAAGAGTATTACAAAGTAATTAATTTTACAAATTATTTTAAAATATTAATTTATGGATTAATAAGAAGAATAATAAATTAGCAGTGTTGCTTTTAAAGATCTAGGTGTTTGTGAGGAGTTGTGCATGGCATGTGAAAAGTTAGGATACAAAACACCTACTCCAATTCAATAATAATCATTACCCTACACCCTATAAAAAGTAATTCAATATCAAACTTTTAGAAAGACATAATTGGTTTAGCAGAGACTGGTTCTGGTAAAACCTTAGCATTTGGTCTTCCAATATTGCAGCATCTATTAGCAAATCCATAACCTTATTATGCTTTAATATTATCCCCTACTAGAGAGCTGTGTGTTTAAATTTAAGAACACTTTCAGGCAATTGGAGCTTCTATCGCATTAAAATCTGTAGTTATTTTGGGAGGTATGGATCCTCTAGCTTAAGCTAAAGCTTTAGCATAAAAACCACATGTTATTATTGGTACTCCAGGAAAGATTCTTTATCATCTAGAAAATACGAAAGGGTTCAATTTAAAGCAATTAAAATTTTTAGTTTTAGATGAAGCTGATAAATTGCTAAATATGGATTTTGAAAGAGAAATTAATGCAATTCTCGATATCATACCAAAAGAAAGAAATACTTATTTATTTTCAGCTACCATGACTAATAAGGTTAGTAAATTATAGAGGGCTTCTTTGAAGGATCCAGTGAAAATTGAAGTTTCTACAAAATATTAGACAGTTTCTACTCTTTAACAAAATTATCTATTCATACCTGATAAATACAAAGAAACCTATTTAGTTTACTTACTGAATGAATTAGCAGGAAATACTTCAATTGTATTTGTAGCCACATGTTAAATGGCAATTAAGATAACTTTGCTACTAAGAAATCTTGGATTTTAAGCAATAGCAATACATGGATAAATGAGTTAAGCCAAAAGACTATCATCTTTTAATAAATTCAAATCAAAGGAATCTAATTTATTAATTGCTACTGATGTTGCAAGTAGAGGTCTTGATATTCCTTTTGTCGATTTGATAATTAATTTTGATATTCCATAAAATGCAAAAGAATATGTTCATAGAGTAGGTAGAACTGCAAGAGCAGGAAAATCTGGAAAAGCTATTAGTCTGGTGACCTAATATGATGTTGAAATGTATCAGAAAATAGAATAATTAATCGAAAAAGAGTTGTCTCAATATCCTCTAGAGGAATCTGATGTAATGGTATTTTATGAAAGAGTTTAAGAGGCTAATGTATTGAAATTAATATTATTTTATAGAGAATAGCAACTTAAGAATTAAAAGATTTATTGGAAAAAAAGGTTAAGAAGACTGCAGTTGATGAAGACGATTTAGATGATAAAAAGATAAAATAAATCAATAAAAAAATCCAAAAGGATTCCAAATAAAAAAAGGCAGGTTTTAAGAAAAGGTTTAAATTAGATGTTTGATTAATAATTTGCTTTATATTTTGCCAAATTATTTTAATATATTATATTAAATTCAATCTTATAATTTTATAATTGAAATAATCGTTCTTCATCATTTTTTGAAAACATTAAAATACGATAAAATAAACAGGTAAGGCTTATTGTTAATTTTTGAGGGGTTTGAAAAATATCTAATTCTTCTGAATTACTAAGTGCATATCTTGAAGCAAAAAAACAAAATTTTCAAACAAAAACATTTCTATGCCCAAAGGTCTACCAAAGTTTACTTTGTTAAATACTCAAAGCTCAAATTGAAGAATTGAATGGATTTTTGGTTGAGATGATATGAAAAATAGAAATAATTGGCTGAAGCAATTTTTAATTAAATGACTTAAGAAGAAAATTATAGAATTTATACTTTATAACTAGAAGGAAATATCTTCTGAAATTTGGAACTTTTAATAATTATAATTAGAATACCTTAATTAATAATCCCTCATTTAATTTTTCTTGAATTATTAATCTGATTAGTTTTGCCTAGATGCCTTCATATTTTTTATTAATTAATTAATTTCGAAAGAAGCCAATTAAAAATCTATTAAAGTATTACAAGATCACAAAATCTCAGTTCTTTCTAAATTATATTTCCATTTCTTTTCTTTAATAATCGTATTGTTTTAATCTCAAACATTTTTTGTAATTTTTTCAAACAAAAATACAATTTCAAAAACAACCTCTTGATATGAAAGAATTATGGAAAATTTATTACTTTTGTTCTTCAAGAATGAGAAATAAAAATTGACCACAGAGGGATTCGAACCCTCGCCCTTGCGGACTGCAGCCTGAATGCAGCGCCTTAGACCACTCGGCCATATGATCGAATATTAAGTATTTATTCAAATAGATGTTTATAAATTATATCACTTTCTTATTTTAATTTTTTGCATTATCTTGTCTGATTCTGAAGGATCCCATTTTTTTAATATCAATTTTAAAATATGTAAGGGTAGCCAACTTATGGTTACTAAAATTAGGACGTTTATAATGAATTTTTAATCAATGTCTGCTAAATTTATATAACTCTATAAAAAAATAATTGATCCTGCATAGACTACTAAAGTAAACATCTCAGCCACAAACATTACAAATCTAAAGTTATTCACTTCTGTAAAAACATTTAATAATTCTGCTACTATTAAACTACTAAATGTAACTGTAACTAAATCAAGAAATGTATTTTGAAAGACAGCAAAACTGTACACCATGATGACAGCAGCTAAATATTGTTTAAACAATTACCTTAATATACAGATTTAAATAACCATAGCAAAAAGGTCTTAACTGTTAATTCTCTCCCTTTTAGTAAAGCTTTATATAACTCAGTGTATTCGAGAGCTTTCTCTTTAGTTACATCTTAATCAAAAATTAAACAAAATACAGGAAACATAGTATAAACTGTGGCATATCCTAACATCAACCAACCATTATAGATAGGAATAGCTACAAAATAAAATACTATGGAGAATATGGTTTATATGGATGCAATAACTAATCCTCTATGCATAACAAATTAAGCCATCACAGATGTTCTCTTATAAGCCAATCTACCATGCCATAATAATAAAACAGCTAAATGCTTAAACTTTAATATAGAAAAATCGCTAGCAAGTGCTGCTTACTTTCCTTCTTTGCCAACTATTCCAACACCAACATCAGCGGCTTAAATCATAGCAACATCGTTTCCACCATCTCCTATTGATAAAACTGTCTTTTAAGTATGCTCTTTTATCAATTCAGTGACTTAAGCTTTTTAGGTTGGTGAACATCTGCAACAGACTACAGCAGGAGCATTACAAGCAACATGAAAAAATGCAGTATGTTGAAACTCAAGAGCTACCTTTAAAGATTATCCATCTATAACTAGAACACTATTATTTTTTAGAGCAAATTAATTAAGCTCATTTTGTAGGATTAAAGAGTCTTCAATATCCTTAATTACAAACATTTCCTAAGTAGGACTTTTCAATCCAGTTGAGATTGCTATGCATTAAGCTGTTTCAACTTTATCTCCAGTTAACATCCAGATTTATATTCCAGCATTTTTTAATGATTCTAATGTTGCATAGATATCTTCCTAAAGCATATCTTCTACTCCAGTTAATCCTAATAATTCCATATCATTCTCGTAAAAGTCCAGAACTTTTGAACAACGAGCCTCTCTATCTTCCATTTAATTCTTTGCTTTTTCATATTCTGTAGTAAAATTTTTTAAATCATCCTCAGTCAAATATTTTTAAGTAATCACCAAAGTTCTTAATCCCTCTCTACTTAAACTTTCACATTCATCCATTAAAAATCCTCTCTAAACTTCTGGAACTTTTTGTTTCATAACTGAATCTGCACCTTTTAAATAAAATATAGCACCTTTTTATCCTTACATCTGTAAAATAATTCCCATTCTTTTTCTTTCTGATGTAAAAGGAAATTCATATAATATTTTATAAGATTCTGGTGTTCCTCCAGCATTTAGAATATTTATTTCTGCTAACTATCTATTTACTAATTTGAATCCAACATCTTCTGCAAAATTGACCAACGCAATTTCATCTGGACTGCTTGCTTAAAAAGTCCTTTCTCCTTCTTCCTCTACAGGCGTAACGTTATGACATAATGATAAGGCCGAAATCAAGTCTCTGACAATTTGATCTTTATTTCTTTTGAAAGGCTTTATTTTTTTTCCCCCTGATTCTTGATATTTTTTTAATATATCTTCCATAGGATATTTACTATTAGTGCAATGCTTTTTAATCATTTTCTTTAACAAGCCTAATGTTTCAACTGAGAAAGACATTCTCTCCAAAGATAGCTTTTTAAAAATCATAGTATTTTAAGTTAGTGTACCTGTTTTATCTGTTAAAACATAAGAAATTCTTCCCAATTCTTCAGGTATCGTACTATTTCTGGCAATGGATCCTTCAATATCATTATCGTTTGAGATGCAGTAGGAAAAATATAATTTGGAAAAGTCTAGATTAACTCTTAAAGATATTGGTATGATTGAACTTAGCAATAACACATGTCTAAATAATTGAAGCAACCATTCATTTTAAAATCCACTGCTTAATACAATAGTAAATGCTGTACATACTAATAATAAACACAACAATTTAGCCAATTAATTTAATTCATCATCTAATCTTCCCATCTTAGTTCTAGGTTCTCTTGAATTTAAAGCAGATCTACATTCTTTTCCAGTGTAAACCACCACAGCTTATATCTTCCCAGAGGCTAAAAATGTATTGCACCAAAGAGTGTTCTCCAATGATAAGGCTTCTCTCTAGCCTTCCCCACCACCAACCTCTAACTTAAACAAACCTTTAAAATCGTATATATCCAATTTAGGAGGTTCACAAGTAATTGATGCATTAAGAGTTGTTAGATTTTTGTTTTAACCATAATTTTAAGTATGTCTTATAGCTTTTCTTAATTTCCAGTCAGTTTCTCCATCTAATTAATCTGTTCTTATAAAAACTGTTCCTGTTACATCAGTAGTATGGAGCAATATTAAATCTGCAGGTATTCTTTAATTTGCATGAACCTCAATAATGTCTCCTACTTTTAATTGCCAACTTTAAAGTTATATTGTTTTATCTTTTCCGATTTAGGTGTATTCTTGTGAATTAGCCTCTTTATCTCTTTTATACCTTTAAAAATCATCATATGCTTCTTTAAGTAATGTTAGGATCAATACGAATGCTAAAGGAGCAACATAACTAAATAAAAACCCTACTTTTAGCAAAGGTACGAATTATGACATCGTGATTACCAAAAAGATTAGATTAAAAAAGTATTTAAACTATTGATAGAGCACCATTGGAACAAATGACAAAATATTGTATTTTTGGTTTTTTACTAAATTTGGCATATTATTTTAAGGATAGACCTTACCATCTAAATAAATGATTCGTTATTCCACTTCTTTATCAGGTGGTTTAAGTAAATCATTAAACTAATTCTTAATTTTTTCGAAAAACCCTAATGTTTGGATTTAGGGTTCCTATGGTTCAATTAATTACTGCTTTAGAGGTTCCTGCCCATTATTATCAAATCGCCAACCTTAAACAGCTTTATGATTGGTTCCAGCTAATTCAAACTCCATTAGGAAATTGAAATTTATTTTTATATTAATAAGAATTAGTTTTTCTTATGTTTAACACTTCTTCTGGTTAAAGAATTAGATATGTTAAAGAAGCATCAGGAGCAAAGTCAACTACATAAAGTTTTAAATATAAATCTAAAGAGTGTGATTTATCAGCAAATGATAGCACATCATCAGCACATATTAAACCTTTGATTCAAGTGTACGATTTAGTTAATATTAATTAGCAAATAATCTTATAATTAACATTTTGCCACAGCCTTACCGTTAAGAAAGTTAGCAAGTCCATAAAAATAAGCCCCAGTGGATGGAAGAATTGTTGAGAGAACATACTCATCGGTTAGAACAAGTAATTATGTAAAGCGTTCATCTGTCGCTCCAGAAAAGAGAGTAGAAAATAAAAGCGTTATTTATGAGAAAAGATCAATAAAAATGCCTATATGTCCTCCACCATCCACAAATGTAATTGAGGAGAAACTTGAAGATGATTAAATATAAGGTCAAGGCAGTGAGATGCAAAGTTAGAAAAGAAGGAAGAGCATTACATGTTTTGAGTTAACAGCTAATACTAATTAATAATAGGATAATGAGGAAATAGTAGAGATGATGTCTAAATATTCAGAAAAAGAATTAGTAAACTTAAATTTAAATTTAGAAATAAGTATAAAATTTAAGAGTGATCATTAATGGACAATTTGATGAAAGAGAAATTTATGTAGATATTAGCTCAATCCCTTATGAATGGAAATTAGAATAAATTGCATAATAATTAAATGAGACCTACAAATAATAATTTAATTAAAGTCTTCGCAATCCTGCAATTTCAGTACTCATAGGAAAGATTTAGACCAAGAAATTAAGTAAAGATATGAAAAAATATGAACTTGTTTTAATGTCTTTAAAAGGACAACTTAAAGAATCTTTGATAGTGCTAGAAGATAGTTCTTGAAAATATAGTATTGCTTTAATTTTATAATTCAAACTTTAATTAAAGAGTTTTTTATTCACATTTATTCAATAGATCTAATTATAGAAGGTAAATCTATTTCCTTATTCAACCTAAAAATTAAACCATTCTGATTGTCAATAAGTTGAATCCAATGTGGACATAATTTTAATAATTAATCAATATAAGTTGTTAATGAAATTTCATCTAGAATTAACAATTTTAAACTATTTGAACTGTATTGAACAACATTTCTTAAATACATATTTGATACATCTCTAATATGAAAATATTAATGAATTAAAGAAGATAGAGCAATTAATTATTTTTTTGGTGTTTAAAGGTCAATTTGAGCAATCTCTAATTTCTTTTTTTATTTCAATTTCTCTATTAAATTTTAACTGACTTTAGAATATGTTGGTTCTTTAGACACTCGACTTTGAATTTCACATTTTTCAGTTTATTATTAGATTTATTTTTTTTAATTATATGTCATTTGAAGTTTATCTTCTAAAATTTATTAAAATGGATTTTAGGGTAAAATAGCTAAACCAATATATTCTCCATTTTTTTATATATAGCCAAACATTAATTATTGAAAATATATTAAACGTTATCCTAACTCAACATGAGATTTTAGATTTGCCTTTATCATCAAATCACTCTGATCTAATCTTATTAATTTTTCATTCAAAGACCAATTGACATCATAAGCATTAGGAAAGATTTCCAATATTTATTGAATAATATATTAAGTAACTCTAATATTAGAATTTTGGCTCAATAATTCATAAATTGTTTCTAAGAATGGCTGTTTTTGTTAGCTTTCAAGAAATAATAGCATTTCATCAATTTCTTTGAAAAAGTGACATAAACTGGAATATTTATTATGCATAAGCATTTTATCAATAGAAGTAATCAAATGAAGATTAGAGAATCTTTCCCTTAAAGATGCCTTAGCCAAAATTGAAGACACACTTTCTACTTTTGAATGTGCCATTTCTTTCTTTTCATATGATTTCTTCTATTAAAGGCTTTCAAAATACTCAATTCCATTAAAAGTTGATGAATCCTCATTTAATTATTATACTCTGTCTAATGAATTAAATGTATTCAAATTTTTTACTCTTCTTTTTGGTTCATATGTGTCAACTGGTTCTTTGCAGTTATTGTTTAATTTTGCCATTTTCATTACTATTTAGAATGTTAACATTTACTTTATTATGGTCTTTTTGTTTCTTTTTAGTAATTAGTTTCCATCTAAAATAATTGTTAAATTTATTCAATCAAAATATAATGTTTAAGTATTTCAACAAGGAAAAGGAAAAGGAAAAGAAAAAATCTTTGATTATTCAATAAGTAATGTCAGTTGAAGAATTTTTCAATAGAGGAGAGTATGAAATTTCAAGTGATATTTGGAAAATGAATTCTACACAATTAGAAGAAACAATAAATAAGTAGGAGAAATTCATAAAATAACTGTAAACGTTATATTCATAAGTATAACTTTTGCGTATCTTAGTAATTAGAGTTTATAGAAAGTGATAAAACAAAATAAGAAGATAATCTTAGGAAATTAAAAAATCATTTAGAAGAACTTGAAATAAAAAATGGTATAGTGGATTATATAATTAGAAAGTAATGTTTAATAGAAAGAATTAATAGAGTAGCAATATAAGGAAATTTATTTGAAGTTTTAACCAAAGGAACATAAGGATATCTAAACTTAAACTGAAGGAAATAATTAATATGAGGAAGAATTAAACAGACTTAGAAATTAATGTGAAAAAATGTGTGAAGAAATTCAAAGGTTGCAGGAGGAGAATGATGATTTATCAGTGGCACTGGAAGCCGAAAAGAAATATAAGAGTTCACTTTCAAACTAAAATAATTAAAAAATATAATAGATGGAATTGCATATATAGTAATTACAACTTGAACATAACAAAGAGCTTGAAACCTTGTAAATTACGTTATCTAATAATTTTTCGGTTGATGTTAATTCCAAAACAAAAGAATTAGAGAGTAAAGTGTTGTAAGAAAAAATTAAATGTGATTAAAAATATAAAGATTGCTAAAGACTAGAAGACGAGATCAGAGAATTAAAATTGCATTTAGAGCAACAAACAACTAAATATGAATAAAGAGAAGGAAAATTAAAATTATTAGAATAGAAGAGAACGAGAGATAAAGATACAATTTAAAAATTATAATGTGATTTCTAATCAAGCAAAAAACATTTATCAGAATAAAATATTAAATTAATAAATGAAATTAGTAAGGTTAATAATGAATTAAATGAGTTAAAAGAAAAATTAGAAAAATAATAGGATTAAAAATAACAAGTTGTTGACTAGTTCGAGATTTAAGATAAATAGCTAAAAATTTAGTAATTAGAATTAATCATTTATGAATAACAAAGCACAATAAACATGTTGGAAAAGTATATATTGGTTTTTAATATTTAGAAAAATTGATTAAGTAGAATCATAATCATTTGTTAAGATATCAGAGTTGGAGAAGATTATAGAATAGCTGAATATAAAAAGAGAAAATGCTAAAAGGGAAATTTCAGAATTATCCTCTAAATTATAGAATGTGCACTAAGATTTAAATACAAGTACTTCAAGTAGGCATCAAGCTAAAGCATCTAATATTGGACATAATAAACAAAAGTTTTAATTGTTTCCAACACTTAAATAAATGTTAATTGATGTCAGAAAAAAAGAAGATAGCTGCTATAAATTATATATGCAAGCTATTGTGACAGAGTTCAAAAACCAAAAAGAAATAATTGCTTTGGAAAGTTCTTTAAATGAAGTTTCAAGAATAACTTAAGACATTCTTGATCTTCTTGAAGAAATGGGATTAATTTGAGTGAGATGTTCGTTGTAATTTTGTTATTAATTATAATTACCTTATGCAATAATTATTATTGGATTCTATAAATAATATATTTCATTTAATTAAACTCATTAGATTCTTTACCTTCTCAATTTCAGTAAACAATTCGTTAAATTATGCTAATGTTAATTCAAAATGAGTGGTTTCTTCTACCATGTTTTTATCAATTGTTTTGATCTTAAGTTATAAAAAGCAATCACTATAATTTTCTTTAGAACTATTTGCAGTAGCAACTAAAATAATGCTATTATTAAACTTGAAAATCTCCATTCTACATCTAACATCTTCTTATTGGCAATGAATTCTTATACGCTCATAAATATTGTAATTAATTATAATTAATATTATGTAAGTTTTAAGATTTGATTAGTTAGTTAACAGAAGTCCATAAATAGAAGAGCTTTGCAAATGTATGATTTGTTTGGAAATATTCATTGATCCAATGTGTTGTGAAAGTTGTGAAAATCATTTTTGTTAAACCTGTTTAACAACTTGGAGTTAGAACCAATCGGCTCGAAGTTGTCCTGTTTGCAATAAACTAAAAGAAAAATAAGGTTAGCGTATTTTAAAGAATATGCTTAATGATCTAGATGTGTATTGTTGTTATAAATAAAATGGATGTTTAGGAATTTTGAAATATTCCGAGTACTTCTTTCACATTAAATCATGCCAGTTTAAATAAATAAAATGTGAGTATGAAGGATGCAATATAGATATTCTTTTAAAAGATAAGAATCAACATGATAATATTTGTCCTTTTAAACTTTTATAATGTAAATGGTGTTCATACGAGATATTGAGAAAGCAACTAGAACAACATGAATTAAATGAATGTTTATAGAGAAAAGTTCTATGTGGCAAATGCTCATCCGAAGTTCCAATTCTAATAATGCAAAATCATATAGATACTTGTCCAGAAAATATTGTAACATTAATATTTATTTCTTTTATTAGTATAAATGCTAGCTATGTTTATCTGATATAAAGTTAAAAGATTTAGAATTACACAATAAAAATGAATGTCCTTAAGTTATTATAAAGTGTAAAGGATGTTAAGAACAACTTAAAAGAATTTTAATGATATAACATAGACAATCTTGTTAATTTGTAGAAATTGAATGCGAGAATTGTTAATAATAGATATAAAGAAAGGATTTTAAAGATCATACCATTGCAAAATGTTTCAAGACTCTAAAATAAATTATCTCAGATTAGCAAAGGTAGATAAAAGGTTTATTTACTTTCTGTGAAGAACTTTCATAATAAGTTAACTTATTATCCTAATTATAATAATAAATTAAATTTTCAAAATATTTAAAGCATTAGGACATTGATATTATTAATGATAGTAAAATTGCACAATTAAATTTAAATGAAAATAAAAAATGTGATAGATTGATTGCTATTAAAAATTCAAAAAATAAACCTATTGAAATTGAATTTCTTCATATATCAGATTTGAATGTATATGTTGGAATTACTTAAAGATAAAATATATTCAATGCAAAGGATTATTCAAAACTCAATCATTAATCTTATTTATTTTGTGCAAATGGAATAGTATATATTGATGAAAATAAAGAAGAGAACGGGAAAAAGAAAAATTTTGGTTTCGTTATTGGCCAAAAATTAGAATTGCTTTACAACGATCAATTCGTAAGCATTAAAAATTGCACTACTTAATAATATCTTAAATATAATATTTCTTATGAATACTTTGATAAAGATGATATTGAACTTTATCCTGTTCTTTGTTTAAGAAGTAATTTTGATAAAGCTCGTATTTTAAATTGAAAAATTTATCAATATATATCTAAGATAATAAAATATAAACTCATAATTATTAATCTTCTTCGTCATCGTCTTCTTAAAACTCCATTTAATTATATTTGTTGATATTTGAATTTTAATTTTTTTCACCTGATGCCAATACTCTTCTTAATATTACATAACCTATTATAATCACAAAAACCAAAAATGCTATTATTATTAAATATAAAAGGATGTCATTCAAATTGAAGGATCTTGGACATTAAGTTTCTATTGGCCCTAAATCTAAACTTTTTTTATTATTAAATAATTTACCCTCCAACACATTATGTTAATTTAATATATCCTTGTGTTTTGAAAAATGTTTTTCCTGGTTCACAATAATCAGAAATATTCACAATAGGTAAGCAATCTCCTCCTTCTAATTAACTAGTATAACCTTGGGCACATATCCAATCTTCCCTTTTACAAGGACAAGGTTCAATTATTTTTTTGGTTATCATCTATTTTGGATTAAAACACTCTGAATTTTCTTTTTTCCTATAGTATTTCGTTTAAGAACCATCAATACATTTAGAATTCCAGATATCATAATCTAAATTAGATTTACATTCTCTTGTAAAAATATCACTAAAATCTAATTTTAAAATAATGCCTTCCCCTTTATCAGTTTTACCATAGATGAGAAAATATCTAACAGTTCCAGATGCTTCAGTAACTAAATTTTATGCCATGAATAAATCATCATAAATGATTTTTGTTTTCCATGTTTTCCCATAATCAATAGAATAAATAATTTCATTAGTGGGTTCATAATCTTTAGCCATAACAATAACTCCTCCGAAATCTGCTATTTCAAAAACATGAGATCCTTTTTTCACTTCAATCCAATTCTATCCTCCATCTGCTGACATATATGTATTTTATTCTTATGTTATAAATAACCCAACATTTCCAACACCTAAAACAATACCTGGTGCTTAATCTACTGTATAAATAGTTTATCGATAAGATTCAGTTCTTCCAACAAAGTGTAAAGAGCATTCTCCTCCACATTCTATGATATTTCCTTCTGAATCATATTTTGGAGCTTTGATTGATTCCCATTTCTTTCCTCCATTAAAACTTATTATTGTAGACTTATCTTTTTAATCTCTTTAATCATATGTATTAGCAACATAGGTTGAGGTTAATCCTAAAAGTTTTTCAAAATCACAATTTCCATCTTAGGTTGATCTAACATTATTTGTTAAAACAATTTAAAAATCTTATCCTAATTAATTACTGATATAAACATTAGTTATTGATTATTCTTATTGATAGTGGGAAACAGATAAATATATTCTACCATTTTCAGTATCAAGGACAGTGTAGGAATATTCTTTTAATATTTATAATGGCAACTCAACTAACCTCTCTTAAAATTCTTCTAGTTTAGAATGGCCATAATGCAATTCATATCCTCCGTTGTTGGAAGAAGTTAAAACAAAAAGATATTTAGAAGTTTAATAATACCCTTAAGCACCAATCATTAAAGTATGATAATTTGCAAAATCATCAGAGTAGATCAATTATGTTTGATTTTCATATGAAAATAATACAATAGACCTTTCATCTGGAACTGTAATGTCTTCTATGATCTTATCCCATGATGCTTCTCTACAATTCTTAAATGATGGTAACCAAGTTTTTGCTCCATCTTCAGAATAAAACAATTAATTATTATATGGTTCTCTACAGTCCATGTCAAAATGATCACATTATTATTTTTTAAATGCTAACATCCATTTCCAACTCATTTTATTTAATCTAAATCCATAAAAACCATCAGTGTCAATTTCCTCGAAATTTTCACCACAATCATTTGTTCTATAGCTTTTTTAACCATTTTGACCAAATAAAAAGATGACACGTGAATCAGCAGGAGAAATCTAAATATCCTCAAATAAACCCTCAATTTAATTCCAAACAGTTCCATTACTTTAATATATTTGGTGAGCTTCTGTAATAAAAAATATAGTCTTTTCTTCTTCCAAACCTTGAAATTGAGGTATAGTTTCATCTTCTCTGGTGTAAATAATGGAAGCTCCACACCATGATATTTATGTTATAGGCCTTTCTACTATTATTGCCAAATTGAAGACAAATAAAAATGATAAGAAACGAATTTCCAACATAATCGTGTTTAATTTTAATAATTATAATTCAACAACATTGTGAACTTTTTTTATTTGTATTTCCAATTACCTAAGTCGATGTAATCTATCCTATTTTCATATTTTAACCAGATTCTGTTTTTACAGAATTTTAACTTTTTTCTAGAACATTTTTTGCAATTGTCAAAAAGGATTATTCAATATTGGTTGATAATTTAGCGGATGTTTCTATAAATTGTAATTTCAATTGTTTAGCTTAAATTCATAAAATAATGTACCTAATGCTTCACCTTCTTCATACGAAACAGCTCTTTTGTCTTCCACATCACACTTATTTCCAACTAGCATTCTTATGACATCTTCTTGAGCATACCTATGTTAATTTAATAAGTGTACTTATCAATTTCAGACATCCACATTTTTACAGAGTCAAATGATTCTCTGTCTGTTATATCATAAACAATGATTATTCCATGTGCTCCACTATATTCAACATATTCTTTACCGATAATAACTACATGTGATTGTTCTGAATCTGTCTTGACCTGCTGTATCCCACTAAGAAATTGAAATATATTTTTACAATCTACAACTTGATATTTTTATTCTCCAAGAATATCGATTTGATTTTCTACTTGTTAAAAAAATAAATTACAAAATCCACTCCTATTGTGTTATAAAAATTATTTGTAAAATTATTATCGACATATCTCATTAGCATGCAGGATTTTCCAACTCCACTAGTACCAATAAGTAATAGTTTAAATAAGTGATCACTAAATTTTAGTCAATAATTATACTATTCAGTGCTTTCTTTATTTTACATTTCTTTAGGTTTATTCAGAAAATTTAATTTTAAAAAAATAATACAATTATAATGAATAATATTCCTTATTATAATATTTATGTTTTTATAAAATTGTTCTTTCACCATTTTATCATCTCTCTCTTCAAATAGTTGAATAATCCAAAAGGAATTAATTATTTAAAATTCTAATTGATATTAAAATCCTTACTTCATAATTTTCTTCTCTAATTCTGAAAACCTCTTCTATTACTGTTAGCAACATAAAAAAGTCTCCAAGAATTTCTGGTTGTTTTTATAGTTCTTTTGATTGCAACATAAAGAAAATAGTTGATTTTATGTAAAATCTAAATAAATTATTATAATACCCTAAATATGAAACAAAAAGAGATGAATGCAATTAATTAAATTGGTTCAAAAATCCAACAATTCCCATCAATAAACAATTTGGTTCATATTATAATTAGTTATCCTTTGCTTTCTTGACTAGACAATTCAATTTTTGATCAAAATCCATCAAAGGTAATTAATGCAAAATCACTAATGCTAAAATTAATGGAGTATGTCTAATAATATTTTATAATATTAATACTCAGGCATTTCACATAAAGCATATATTTTTCTAATAGGATCAGATAATCCAACATAATTAAATAATTTTGTTAGATCAAACAACAAATTATTTTCCATTTAGGTTTTTATATCTGATTCCATAGTTGAATCGTACTATCTATTGATAAAATCATTAATGATTGTATTATTTAAGGTTTCTAAACATAAGAATAATTTGGTTGAACCTACTTTTGCCTTCATTTATAAAACCAAACAAATTATTTTTCTTAAATTAATGTATTATCCAATCTATTAGAGAGGAAAGAGGATTTTAGAAATAAGAGGTCTAAATTACTTTGTCAATTATTTATAAACCTTATCATAGTTTTCATCATAATTTGTAAATAATCTTACTTATTTAATTGAAGTATCAATAATATTCCTATTTTCTCGATTTAACTCTGTTTTTAATATGCTCACAATATCTTTGACAGTTTTCGATAAATGTTAACTAATCAGTAAATCAATTCCATTTAACCCACTAACACCTATACACTTTAATATTAATCCGATAGTTTTTAGATTCAATACATCTCTTCCATTACTATCATAAAACCCTAAGGTTGATTCTACAAATATTATTTCCTTTGGATTTGTGATCAAAAGGATTTAGTTTAATAATCTTCCAATAAAATTGATAGCACCATATTATTTGCTTTTTTCATCTGGCATAGGAATATCTTCATCATAACTTAATTCTTCATACTCTTTATTTCCAGTAATCAAACCTTTAAGTTCCATTGAAGTGTAACATTCAATCAATCTATTAAATTCTTCAGTGAACATCCTCAATCCTTATGCATTAACAAAATCTTGAATTTGTTCCATAGCCAATTTAAAACCATATATTTCCTCACCTAATTTTGATAATTTAGTTTAGAAATCTTAAACATCCTTTTTTGGGAAAATCAATTAAGTATCAAGAATTTTATGAATTAAAGCCATTAATTCTTTTCTAATACCTTGATCAAGCATTTCTCTGGGATTCACTTCTATAGATCCTAATAAATATGGATCAACTGTCAAAATGGATTCTGTAAAGACTGAAATTGAATTTGTTAATTTTGCAATTTAAGTTCTATCTTCATATTAAGCATAATCTTTCAATTCTATTTTATTGACCCTAGAAGGAAGTGGTTTTAATACTGATGTAATTAATGTAATAATATCTTAAAGTACTTCAAAAACTTAAATAGGAATAATTTAAAGCACTTCTTTAACAAATCTTACAAGTTCTCCAGAATAATATTTTGTGACACTATTTAAATCTGGACTTCCAGCTTAGATAATACGAATTGTAGGAGTATTTAAAATAGAAGATAGCTTCTGAAAAGTAGTTTTTAGACTTAGAGCAGAATGTGGATTGCTCTAAACCTTAGCTTACATCAAATCTTTGTATCCTTTTAAGCATTACCATGAATAACTGAAATCTGCAATATATGAAATATGTGAAGGCAGAGTGCTTTTAATATGAACTATTTTGACCATATGTGTTAAATCTTTCCTGGTTTCATTCAAATAATGTTTAACTTATATAGATGTAGAAATTTGAGGATACTATTCAATATCTTCTAATGCTTAAATTAATCTTTGAATTTTTCTTCCAGCATGAGTACTATCACTGTAGTTTAAAGATTGTATTTAATTTGCCATCTCAATAAACCATTACATATAAGATTCATCAGCTTTAACTTTACCCAAAGCCTTTCCACTAAAATAATCAGATAATTCTTGCATTCTCTCAACGCATTTCACTTTATCTTCATCCCAATATTATTGTTTATTATCAATAATTGCTTTTATTGCTTTCAATAAACGATTTTCAAATTTTGAACTCTACAAAAGTAACTATAAAACTTCCTATTTATCAATCTTATTAAATAATTCTTTTGCTTTTTAAATACTTGTATTAGAATGAAGTAAAATCCATCTAATAGCTATATTACTTTCTCTAACACAATTCATTAAAGATGATATCTTGTCTAAAACAAATTCTTATGTCATTTATCCTTCATATAGGTACTCTTCTACTTTATTTAGCTATTCTCTAAGTTTAGCATGATAAAATGTCCCTAATTCTTAAATATATTCATAATTAATTGTATTTTTTATGGCTTCCCTAGCTGCAGGATATGGATTCCATTATTCAGACAAATCGACAAAGTAACCCAAATAAAATGATATCACCCATTAATCATAAAAATGCTTATCAACAATTTCTCTCATTTTGGCCTAAATTCTAATAATTTTTTAATACCTTTTTATCATTTAAAATAGTTGGAGTGAAAAACAACAAAACATACAACATTGATCCTTATACTGATAAAGCGATTGATCTATGATCAGCGGATGGATAAATACTAGTAAATTTATAGATATCTTCATCTTTGATTGAATTGATAACTTCTGTTATCAGCTTTTCTGGTAATTAAAATCTAGACATATATTCTTCAGGGTAAAAGGCAGCTCGAGCACCATTTTTTTAATACCCTGTATCTGCACACAATTTTGTTACTTCATTAATGAACTCGATTGCTGTTTAACCTCCTTTATACCTATAATAGGAGATGATTAGCTTTTCTCTTGCCTTTCCTGGGATTAAGATATCCATTAATAAAAGCATGCATCCATATAAATAAAACGATTCCGCAAATAACCTTTTTCCTTCTGGATCTTACAAAACAGTCTCAACAGAATATTGCATAAAAACAGCTTCCTCTAACTCTTGTATAAATGCCATCAAGTCTGAATAATACAAATAAATGCTTTCAAATAATCTATAAAATCTTTCTACTAATGGTAAATAAGATTTCTTAAAGTTTTCATCCAATTCATTTATTTCCTACTTTAAATTATATCATACCTAATTTCTTTAGATCTCATCTTCAAGAATATCAATTTTTTTTAAGTATTCAAAGTCAAATAAGATTTTCTCATATTTTTTATATTCTTATGCTTTGCTAGTAATAATCTTGGGTAGATTTTCGGAGAGTCTCTAAATTTCAGCTAAAATGGCACTTCCCCTTGCAACTAGAATCAAAAGACTTTGTCCACAAGCATTTTCAGGTGATAAGAAATCCATTTATAAATAATTATATGTTTTATTTCATATATGGATTTAGCTAAATTCATAACTAAATAATGTATAATTTTTTTTTAATGATTAACTTTTGATTGAATCATTTAGATATTTGATTTAAATATCTAATACCCCTGTTTGTATTTCATTTAAATAAAAATATATATTAATATTGTAATTTATTCTATGTTGATATTGATAATAAATTTCTTCAATAATATAAGAGGAAAACATCAAATTTAGATTAAGAAAATGAAAGTGTGTGAAAATCGGAAAGAGATAATAAATTATTGATAAAATATTAGCAAAATAAGTATCCCCAAAGCAAATCAATTCATAATTCGTTAAACAAGATAATTCATCTAAAGCCTCCTGAAATATATACTATTGTTTTATTCTTTTTCTTTATTTAACCAACTTCTTTCATTTAAGTATTTTTTTTCTAATAAATAGATTTAACAATTACTGGTATTATAGGATTGCTATCCCATTCTGTTTCTTCATTTGGTTGAGCAGATTTATGATCAGCTAAAGGAACAAAGCTCTCATCGGTTTAAAATGGTTGATTATTTGGTTTTACATTTCTTTAAGGAGTATCAGCTAAAAATTATTATTTAATCAGTACTATTTGTAGAAGCCAGACTTGGGAATTAATCTTCAATTGTAGCTTGATTTTAAAATATTGCTGCTCCACTATTTTACCATTTACCAATTGCTTGGTTTTAGTATTATTTTTATTTTGATTTCTTCTCTTATTACTACTATTACTGGGGTTCATTCTATTTGACATTAAATTACTACTCTTATTTTTATTCCTATTTTTCTGTTTTCGCTATGAGAATTATAATAAGAATTACATAATGAAGGAAATTCAGCTGGATTCATTTCAATTCCATTTCTATTAAATGAATTATTTTATTTTGTTAAAAATGATTGTTTGTTAGCTTCAGCATTTTCGGGTTTTTTTATAAAACTATAAAGTTTTTTATTGTTCTAAAAAAATTCATAGTAAACACATTCATTTAAATCTTTTTTTTCTTTGTGGATCTGTTCACCTCTCAAAATCTTCATACTTAAATTCACATAAAGATAAAATGGAATTAAATCATAATTTGATATGAAAGATAGATGTTCTAATTAATAAATATTAAAATATTACATTAAATTTTTTAAATATCATCCAGAAGAATTTTACGTTTAATGTGTTCTAATACTTATGTGCTGAGACCAAAATTCAAAGCAAATTTGAATTTTCCCATTTCAGAAGTCCTGACATGTCTTAAAACTTCAATCAATTAGAAGATTTTTTCTTTAGGCATAATAGTATCTTAATAATTGACTAAATCACCATCTTCAATTCTTTTGATTAAATTTTTGTTTAATTCATCCAATAATTTAATAAATAATTCTGAATAAGTTTTACACATAATTATAATTGGATTATTTGTTCTTTGTAATGATATTAACTCCTTAAAATATGCATCATCTAGATTTTTCCAAAATGCTTTGTTATCTCTAACATCATTCATTGCCATATAAAATGGAATTAATCTTAAACCTGTTTTAGGTGCAAACATTTAAATGAAGCTATTTACAAATTATTCAGCTGTTAATTTTTCTGATTCAAATAGTTGAATTTATTTTCTTAATAGTTCTTCTTTATTTTTTTAGCCTTTAAAAAATTAAGAGCATTTTGTCAAAAATGATTGAAATTTCATATGAGGAAGTGTATGAGGTTTAATTAGTTGTAAATCCTCTAAAGAAATATTTTATTATTAATGCAATTTTTCACTTTAGTCACTAAGTTTGTCTTATTCATCATTATAGTCAATATACAAGTATTCTCTAAAATCAATATTTTCATCTTTGTGTTCGTCAATTTACATTACTGCTCTTAATTTAGTTTTTTCAAGGGAAATGAATTGATCAGTGAAATCTTCTCCTTCTTTATCATTTAGTTATTTTTTTTATTTTGGATCATCATAAAATCCTACCATTTGCTACAAATTTAAATTGGCCTTCTTTTTAAATCTAGGATCATTACAATGACTCTATTATTTATGCATATCTAATTCGCATGAAGTTTTAAAAACTACCAACATTTATTTACATTCTGGTTCTTCACATAAAAAATGTGATAACTTTAAATGTCTCTCATAACTTCCATGATCTTTATAGAAAGTGAATTTCTAGTCTTCACATAAACTGCAATTAATATGGGCAAGATTTAAATGCTCTTTAAATTTATCTTCATCATAAAAATGTTTTCTACAAAATTTACAAAATGGATGTTTAAATATAATATTAGAATCTTCATCTACATCACCATAATTAATATGATGTCTAACTTAATATTCTGAGTATAATTATTATTCTCCTAAAAAACATGTCTTCTATTCTATGCACACATCACTAATAAAATATTTCAAATATTCTTACCAATAGAATCTCATATGTTCTACTTTTAAATGTAATTTCAATTGGTTGAAGTTATTAATTTTTTAATTCATTTGACAGTCTACAAATGGACATTAAAAATTGTTTAAACCTTCAATTTTATCTTTGATTTATTCTGAATCTGTGAAAAATACATCTTTTGAATCTTTCTAGAAAATATTAAAAAGTAAATAGTTACAGAATAATTGATTGATATCAAATTGCTAATAACATAATCACTAAATTAAGCTTAGAGGTTATCTGTGAGAATTATTTTATCCAAGATTTGTTTACAAATAGGACATGTTTTAATTTTGCGTATAACTCTCATTTTAATCATGCATTAATAACAGAATGTCTTATGATTGCAATGCCCTAATGCTATGATTTCTGTTTCTTAAACACAGAGAATACATTCAGATTCCACACTATCCATAATTAATTAAAGAATTAAATATTAATATATGAGCTATTTCACAATAATTAGATCAGAATCTTTTTGTAGAGGGAAAGAAATAAGTCACTCTTCCATAAATAGAATATGTACAATAGCTGTAGTTTAATTGAAACAACAAAATATACAAGATCAACTGTACCAGAAACATATCAATTTTGGCTTAAAAAAAGGGAAATAAAATACTTACTCCATCAATTTATTAAGCAAGAATTACTAATTGTAAAGTTAATAGATTTCTGAACAATCTATATTACTTTGAGGTTGTGGCTAGACTTAATAATGTTGAACTCTTTGTAGTTAATCAACTTGCGGTCAATAGTAATAAGCTATAGTAAGATTTGGAGTAGTAAAGATATAAAAATATAAGTTATTTTATTAAATCGAAAAAGGTTTCAATAATCCTCACTGTATCAAGAGAAAAAATTGAAGTACCTTGGATAGATGAAGTGCTCTATTTATAATCACTTATTGCAGAATTAGAGAATAAGAAATAAGTATAAATAGTAAAGGAAGTGGATAATGAAAGAGTAAATATTAAATTTAAATTTTAGGTTTTATGAACTAGAGGATGAGAATGATAGATTAAGACTTTTAATTGAATAGACTCTAAGTGAAGTAATAAATGAAAGAATAACGGAAATAAACAATCAAACTCTAGTTTGGAAGAGAAAGTTTTAAGAAATAAATCATGATTATAGTGAGACTTAGGAAAAATGACTGAATGCTGAAATAGAACTAAAAGGCTTTAAAAAAATAAAAGGTATGCAAAAAAGATTTATTAGAGATTGTAACTACAAGTAGTATAGTAATTAAATCAGTTGTGAAAAGTTCAGGTTCAAATGTCAGATAGTCAGGGTTTGGTATTAAGCCTAATGTTTGTTTTCATTAAATCATTAATAAAAATATTAAATAAATTAGAATGTAAACACCAGAGCCATAGACAATGCACTACAAAATTAGAAGTCGAAGTCGTGATACTTCCAAACTTAAGTGATTTAAGCAATTTAAAGTAGATTGATGGCTAGATCAACTACCGATAGTAGTAGCAGTGGGAGTAGCAGCAGCTCTTCTTCTTCTAGTTCATCAAGTAGCAGTAGCTCATCAGGAAGTTCTTCAAGTAGTGGATGCCACTTCCATTATGAAATCGGAGACAAAATAGACAAATATGTGATAACGAAATATTTATGTTCGGGCACATTCGGAATGGTGTTGGAAGTGATTGACGAACATGGAATACCATATGCTGTGAAAGTTATTAGATTAATATTCAGATCTTGAGCGAAACTGATCATACAGAAGTGGATGTCTTAAGAAAAATCTAGTTACTTGACCCCTTCGGTGAGGCGGGTATCGTCAAATTCTATGATTACTTTACTTGGTAGGACTATCATTGTATTTTACTTGAAAGGGTAGCATATTCAACAATTTAAACAGCTTGACATCAATCTCCATGATTATATCCAATCACATTCACTTAACATAAAGGAAATCCAATCAATCTTTAAATAAGTTACTACCTCACTAATGTTTATGCATTCCCTCGGAATCACACACACCGATCTAAAGCCTGAAAACGTTGTTTTTGCCAATCAACAAAAGTACCCAGATCAATTAAATGACTAAGAAATTTAGTTAAACTAATAGACATGGGAGGTGCCACTTAAGCCAATGAACATCATAGTACGGTCATCAATACTAGATAATACAGAGCACCTGAAGTGATCATGCGATGCGACACCTGGGATACCTCAAGTGACATTTGGAGTCTGGCTTGCCTTATTGTAGAATTATACACTGGTATATACTCAAAACAAACCTCAATATAGGAAGAGTTTTTATTAAAGTAGGCAATAACGATTTAATGCATTTGGCTATTATATAATCTATCTTTGGACCAATACCCTTGTACATGAAACAACGTTCCAAATTTAAAACCAGATTTAATTCCTTACCAAAAGCCTAGCCTTAAAAATAATTACATCAAATTATCAAAGATCAAGATCTTCTTGATCTTCTTAATTTGATGTTTTAAATAGATCATAATCATAGAATTAATTGCAAACAAATTTTAGAACACAAATTCTTTTAAAAACTATTTTGATATTTTGATTTATATTATTTGTTTAATTAACTTCACTTAATTCAAAAAAATAATTATGGTGCGTATTAAATTTAAAATTAAAATATCATTCTCATAATTTTGGTTCAAATCTTTAACATTTTTAATCATACATTTCTTATTCATGCAACAGTAATTTAAATTAATATTAAAAACACAAAACTATTTAAATAACACTATTATGTAAACCATTCAATATCATCCAATCACTCAACTCATTTTAAATGGGGACACTAGTCCCATCAATGAAGATGATTAATCATATGATCTTCCACAAAAAAATTGTTTTAATCACCATATTGCACTTGAAATCTCTAAAAATAAAATACAAAGAAGAAAAAAAAGTATTTAAGTAATAACTGATGAACTTATTTCATGGAATCATTATTTACACCATAAATTTTAACATCCAGATCAAATACATCACGGAAATGGCATGACCTTATGAAATTGGCCATCCATACCCAAGACTGTTGATAATATAAACTGTTTATGTTTAATTAACTTTAAATTATGTTTTTTCTTTCAATAAAATAGAAATTAGGCTTGGTTTATTGAAATATATGTCAGGCATAGTTCATAAACAATTGTAAAAAGTTGTATTAACCAATTTACATTCATTTTTATATATAAATGTTGTTTCTCAATTTTCACAATAATTATTGGATATTCCTTTTTAAATAATAATATAGAACAATATAAAATTATTTAAAAGTTAAAGATTTCATTCTTATTTATGATATTTTACTCCTTCTATTTTATTTATTTAACTTTATAGTTAGTACTATTTGGTTAGAAAATATAACTGAGATGTAGTTTTATTATAGTAGCCTGTTCCACAAAAATTTTTGGATTCTTATTGAAAATATTTCATTTCAAAAATTTATTTAAATAAAGAAGTATTAATCTTTAATCCCTGTCTTAAATGCTTGAATTATGATAATTTAAAAAACACTTAATTATTTTTTAATTTTTCATGGAAAAAATAACAAGATCGCCTTTAAGTTTTTTATAAAGTTTTGGAGACACACAACCTTTGATGGAAGAAGAAGAAATAGTTCCAAATTAGTTAAAGATACATAGATTCAATCATAAGCACCCTTTTGGATGTGCTTTACCTGTTGAAAAAAAAAACAAAAGTCAAAAAAAAAAATGTGATCATGTAATACTAACAGATTAACTCCATGAATGGAATAATTTCTTACGCTAAAAGTTTCAAAGAAAGCATTGAAGTTGAAAATAATATTTCTTCTAATTTATATTTTCTGATTATTCACTTATTATTTTAGATCCTTTTATGGACCTTCATTCTTTAAACACTGATATTCATTAATTATAATCAATATGAACAACAAAGAATGAAATTCATATCAGATCAGTGAATTAAAAAATACTATAAATTATAATGACCATGAGACAATTATGAAAGGATATACTGGTTATAGCTAATCCAATCATCATTCTAAGAAAATATTTTTAAACCATGAATAAACAATCATAACTATAAAATTTGTTATGTAAAACTAATAATGAATGTTATTTTTAATCAATAATATAATTTATAAATTCCTTAATTATAATGAAAACTAAACTGAAATCCAACTTAATAAAGAAAAACAAATGATTAGGATGCTTCTTTAAAAACAATAATTTAAAACTATTTGTTTTCATCCTTAATTCTCAAATTGAACTTATTATAATTGTATATCAAAAATCATAAATTCCCCAGTTGAATAGATATTAAACAATAAAATTATATAAAAAACAATTTCTTCATATTGAAAAATCTAATTAGTTTTAAAATGTATGATATTTTTGATAATTTTAAGGAATATGATATTTTCAGAAATTATTTAAATAATTTAATAAATTAGTTCGAGATTTAATAAAACAACAATCCTGATGACTTCAGTCATGCAGAGATAATGATAAATAACTGAAAAGCTGAATGAATAATAAGTAAAATATTAAGAAAGAAAATTATATAAAGAACAATTGTATGAATTAATAAAATAATAAATGAAATATTTATTCCTTAATTCATTAATGTATTGCTCCTTATTTTTTAAGAATTTAGTAGATTTAAGGTCCAACCTCATCTCTGAATCCAATTTGACCTATTTCTAAACTACTAAATACTATATCCTCACTTTGATTTTTATTCTAGTTGTATATCTTCTCCAAACTAGGTTGTCCCCCCAATAATTTCATCGTAGTTGGATCTGCCTGTTACATCATATTTTCCTTCCTTTTTGAATTTTAATCTAATTCTTCTAAGAATGTGGATCTTACTACAAAAGGTGGTTATCATGCATAGGTAACTATTTATCATGCCGCAAGTAGGTAAGGTTGAATCAGAAGTATAACAAGAAGCTAATCATCCAGAAATGATATCATCTCTACGGACACAAGCACTGTAATTTTAATCAAGAGAGGCTTAAAAATCCTTTGAAAAACTTCTATAAAATTTTGGTTAATAGGTTTGATTTATATACCATTCTATTGTTGTAATTAGAAGTTGAATTACATAATATGATAAATATTATAATTTTATTTTCAGTAATGATAAAGAAGAAAATTTCAAAATTTACTCCATTTGATAGAGTATTGGATGGATTAGAATAGGAAGAACTTATTGATGAAGATGTTAATATGAAAATCATCAAAGTTTATAATCGAAAGAAGAATAATAAAATGTTTCTGTTGGAAAGATTAATCTCTAATGAAAAAGAACATTTAAAATACATTGACGAAATCCACAAATATGAAATCATTAATTCTGATGGATTATTATGCATTGACAAATGGGTATATATTCATTATTAATTAGACATATGACATGTTAATCGATTAAAATTTAAACAAACTATACAAATTTATGTTAGTGTTTGACACTTATTCATAGAATTTAAATTAATACCTAGAGAACATTTAAGTAATCTGTATTAATCTAATAAGTCCAAAAAAATTTAACTTCTAAAAGAAGACATTGTTGTATTCTTTAGGGCGATAATCTTGTCCATAAATTATTTACAATAATAATAAATAGTAGCATTTAATCCTGTGACAATGTCTTGCATTTTGATATGTTCAGATACTTGTATGAAATTTAATTGTATTCCAATATTATTGACTTAACATGCCTTAGAGAAAGCAAAAAAGGAAAGTTTACTATATCAAGCACCTGAATAAGTAAAGGATTATAAAAATATTAATCATATCTACTCTCAAGCAATTTATTCTTTGGGACTAATATTTATATAGCTCTTTTTATTAAAACATATAGATTAATTGAGGAAATATGAAGATATCAAATAAAGTATCAAGGAAATTTAAGTGAAATATGGAGAAACATATAAATCCTATTTAGAAAGCATGGTAGAATAGGATCCACATAAAAGAATTAAATTATAAGAGTTATGCCAATTATTATCAATTTCAGAACCCCAAAAGTTGATCAAGGACAACTTAAAAATTACTTTTTCAGAGACTTTTGAATATTATCGTAAGTAATATTCTATTTTGAATGTCCCTGAACCTAGATCTATTGCATATGGAATTCCTTGGAGCAGGAATGTTGTGTAATCAAATTTATTTAATATGAAAAATTACTTCCTTGAGTTATTAGATCTTTCATAATCATAATAGATTTCAGAATCAGCTGTGACTATTATATTTTAATAGTTTCGAGTGTTTGTAATAGGTGGAATGAGTTGTCATTTAGTTTATGAATTAAATGATGAAATACCTACTCTAAAGGAAGTAACATCAGTTCCTTAAAGTAATACTAATAGATGGGGTTTTGGATATGTTATATGTAGATAATTTAGTATATATTAGAGAAAATAATTAGCTGCTGTATATTTGTTCTGGGTATAGCGATTAATTATTAACTGCTAATACTTTTTGCTATAATATTCAAACTTAAAAGTGGATGAAATTAAGTGATTGTTAGAAGCCAGGTATTGGAAGTACTTTAGTTTGTTATAATAATTTGAGTATTTTTAAATATGGAGGAATTGAATCCAATAATAAACCTCTTAACTGTGTAGAAGAGTTTAAAAATAACGAATGGTAGCTTATAAATTTTAAAAAACCTCACTTTATATTGCCTAGCTTTAGTTTTGCATAGTAAATAAATCCAACATAGATTTTTATTGTTGGAGGATATTTTGATAAAGTGCCTAATACAAAGGTTATAGTAATGAATATAGATACATAAGCTCATCTGATAGATTCAAGAAAAGATTATACTTATGTTGAATTCATAGTGAATGAATTTTTAGACTATGGAAAGTATGGCCCTGTTGAAGCAATGTAAATAAGCAACAATTAGTTATTTTTGTTATAAAAAAGAAATGAAAAGCACCAATACTTAACCGTCTAAGATTAAGCTGGATTTGTGGAGTTGCGCAAAATACATATATGATGATATTTTGTAATGTTTCTTTATTGAAATAATAATAAAGAATAGAAGATTAAATCTTCCATTTTAGCTATAAATATTTTTTTATAAAGTTTATCTATTGATTTAAGAATTTTTTGATTTTCTAATATTATTTTATTGGAAGCTATTCTCTTTTTTAGTTTATTACTTTTTTAATTTTATTTTAATTATCTCTTAAATCCATCATTTGGATGTATTTGAGGTTTAGAGCATACGAACTCAAATCTATCTAAATAGTTAAAGTAACAAACAAATAATAATTATAAATTTAATAAAATAGTTGATTAAGATCACATTTTATTGATTTCATTAAAAATTAACTATATGAATCATTTGTTCACTTGTAACAATAAATATTTAATTCTATTAATATAACCCAAATAAACAATTTTTATCTATTCTATAAGCTTAATTCATTTGACCATTATCTGGGTTCCATTATACTATTAATCCACATTAAGTATATCCAAATACAGAATTTTATGTTTTTTTGAACCCAACTAATTTCAATAAACTTGCAAATGCTGTTTTCTCTTAATATTAGAATTAATTATCTTTATATTTCATTTGTATAATAGCAACTCCATTATCAGTACATGGATAAAGATAATTATCAATAATCTGAATTGATTTAATAGAAGTATTAACATTAAAATTAATTTAATGTAAAAATTCTAACTTTTAACTTCTCTTATAAACCAAGATGAAACCTTATGAAGTACCTACAATATATTTAATTTTACCTAAAAACAATAGTTTCTCTTTTTCATCAAAATTTAAACAAGATATCCAAGCTGTTTACAATCTATTTTTTAGACTTCCTCCTCCAATCAATTCAAAATTCAATTTATCTAAAATCTTGACTTAACTATCTGTAACAAGGTAAATTTCTTCATTAAAATGATGGATTCTGTATATTGGAGTTGTTAAAACTTAAATAATTGTTTTTTCTTGAATGGAATGTTCTGTAATTGAGTATACAATTAATGTTCCTTAACATGTGCCTACTATTAATTTATCATTAACTAAATGTATTAATAATAAAATTACCATTTTCAACACAGAATAATTTGAAACTATAATATTTATCAAAAATTTTATGAAAAGGAGTTGCTTCTCCAATTACAAATATTATCATCTATCCCATAATTTCAGGTTCAATTAAATTCCAGATTTTACCAAACTTTTATAATTAACTCTGATTTTCTAAAGTGACAACTAAGAATTAATTAATAATTATCATTTATGACACAGTAAGATTAGAATCAGAAATTTTGAAACCCATTACAATATTTGGAATCTAATCTGTATATAAAAATAATATACTAAAGCCTTGATTTGTGAATAAACTTAAATTTATTAATTCAAACCTAATAAGTTAATGGTCTCTAGTTAACAAAATCATTTACTTTTTATTTTGTAATCAAATCTCTTCTATATAATAACTCTTCAATTAATTTATTAATGGCAATTATTGTTTTTACCTTATCCTTCACTGTTAAGAGTAGATCTATTTAAACTTTATCTAGATTTAACAACATAAAACCATGTTTATGGATATGTTATACATAATCATAAAATTCCTTTATTGGTTTATTACCTTTAGATAATCAAATTTATTACTTTCGAAACAATATTAACTAAATGGCGTATATACAGTTAATTAGATTGAAGGTTATCCATTAATCAAAATTATTTCTTCAATTTAATCAAAAGCCAACGTGTCTAAACAAATTTAGATTTATGCAGACATCTAAATAAATGAAATTAATATTAAGAATAATTAATTGCAATATTTGTGTAATAATTATATTACATTAATTAATATTATTCAATCGCTAATCTGTAGTCATAAATCAAATAATTATAAAAAATATTTTTCAATTAAAATAAACATGTATTTATTTAAATTATATGTTGAGATATAGAAATTAAATTGTTTAACTGATATTACTTAAAAACAAGAAAAAATTAAATATTATTTGAATTCTATACTAAAGTTTAGATTTTGAAAAAAATCATTATGTTTAAAAGTGGACCTCATTCTTTTTTTATCATTTTTGTTTATTATCTCTACAATTTTTTTTTTAATGGTTTAACACTTCCATCTATAACATCTTTAGTGATAATATTATTGATAAAATCAATCACTTAAATAGACTTTCTAACTTCCACTTTCTTTAGTTATTCATCTATATTTGTCATATGTCTATTGTGATTTGGAATTTAAAATTTAGTTGGAGAAGATGTTATAGTATTGATCTATGGTAAATGAATATCCGATTTTGTGAGAAGTGAATTAGAATCAGATTAAGCTATTACTAATTTTCTATATGTAATAGGTTGTTTTGGGGTTGATGTTGGTTTAATAAATCGGGATTTTGGTTTTTCTTATACAAAAGGTAGAAGCTATGCGTTTCCATTTTCTTAAATTTCATTCACTTAAATTACTGATCCAAAAGTTTCAAGGCTTTTTGTTGAGCTTTCATTGACTTCTTTTTTTACTGTCATCTATTAAGACAATGAAGATATGGTAAATTCATTCAAAAACATTGAAGGTCTAATAGATTTGGTGTCTCTCTTGACTAATCGCCTTGATGGAGAAACTAACATAGATGTTATTATTATTTAATGATTTGTCATAAAACTAAATCATTAAATAATGAAGAAATAAAGATCAGTACTATTCTAATATTATTATAATAATTTTTCAATAGATGTTATGAAATAACTAATGTGGTAATCAAATTATAAATTATTTCATAAAGACATTAATCATATTAAAGTAATAACTTATTATACGATGTTATTTCATCACATTGTCAAGTTGAGAAATAAATACTATCCATATAAGATTAAAGTTTATGAAAGTTATGCTAGAGTCCAGAGTCTCTACCTTTGTATTTTAAATACAATAATTTATGTTTATGTTAAATTAAAATCTTTATTTTCATTTTTCAAATAATGGCTGAATAAACATAAGACAAACAATTCAAAGGTGTTAAGAAGTTTACATACAGGGGATTATAACTTGAAGAGCTTGTCAAATTGCCAATGGATAAGTTGGTTGAGTAATTCAGAGCAAGATAAAGAAGAAGAATTTCTAATTAAGGTGAAAAAGTACATGCCTTCTAAAATTTAATGAAGAAAGTAATTAAGTGTTTTTAAACTATCATTAGATACGTAAATCGAAGAAAGAAACATTACCAGGAGAAAAACCAAAACCCGTCAAGACTCACTAAAGAAATACTATTGTAGTCCCTGAGATGGTTGGATCAATTGTTGGAGTATATAATGGCAGATAATTTAGCAATGTTGAAATTAAGTTTGATATGATAGGCAGGTATACTTTAATGCAAAACTATAATCATAGATATTTGGGTGAATTCTCTTTAACCTATAAGCCAACAAGACATGGAAAGCCAGGTGTTGGTGCTACCAAAGGATCTTAACATACAGATTGATATATATATTATATAAGTACAATAAATAATGCAGACTTATTAATCATTTTTACTAATACAAATAATGAATTGAATGATAATGTTAATACAAAGAATATTTAATAAATATTCATTATTAGATGAAGCACTAAGTGTTAAATCTTAATATAAAAGGCAATAAAAGTTACCTAGTATATATAATTATTATCTTACTTTATAGTAGTATTAATCTTTAAGTAGATATTAAAAAATGATTGTCGATGTGTAGTTTATTTTTAATCAACTGAGTTTCACGAAAAGAAATAGAGAAGTTATTATAAATTAATTCTATAAATAAATTTGATTATTTTTTTTTCAATGGGGATTTCACTTTACAAAGCTTTATAACTCAGGTTCTATATTTTAACTTTTACATGGACTTTAAACTGAGATTGATTATGATTATTGTAAAATCTAAGTAGAATTTTATGATTAAAAATTCTTGTTAGTACTATCTAAACTACCTGCAGAAACTGGTGTAATTGCAACACTATTATTGCTTGGAAAAGTAGTATAGTCTCTCATTTTATTTAATATTGGATAACAAATTTATTTATATAAAAATTTTCCTATTAAAATTACCAAAATTAAAGCAAGAAAGAAGACTACAATATAAATATATAATTTATCTTCTGAAGTAATAATAGGATATGTATAAAAAACTGTATAATTTGAGATGAAAAGGCATAATTGACCTTCTATTTTTTATGGTAATTTAGAGCATTAAGTAGAATTTTAATAATAGGTGAATTAAATAGGACCTAGATCTTCATTATATTGGCAACTAATCTTTTGAGGAGTTACATAAAATTTAGAAATAAAATAGGTGTGTTTAGTTATACCTATTAATGATTAATTATTCGGTTCTGTTGAATTTAGTAGGTAGATTTGTTATAAACCTGGAATGATAATTTAATTCTGTATTTAATAATCAAAAGTGGGTAGTGAGTGATAAATAATTTCATGACCATTATTTCCTAATAAGATTGCATAATTCTCTGTAAATAGGATATCCTTAATAGTATTTCGTACTTAATATTTATTAAAAAGAGTCCATTAATTGTTTTATTTTGAATAATGTAATTCGTTAATAATAGATTTATTATCATGTTTATCAGCAATCAATAAAATATGTTGATACAACCCAAATTTATATCCATTGTATGGAATAGCATCAAATGATTAGATTTCATTAAGTAATTTATAGATAGGATCATAAAGATAGACTTTTACTCCCTTTAATATATGTAGGAAGAATATGTAATAAACGTCATTTTCTCGCTGAACTTGAATATCAATAATATTCATTTCGATTTTTGAATTACTAACTTCTTCGAAACCTTCTTTATTCAAAGAATAGATAGTTAATTCATTCAGTCCTTATATAAATAAATGATCATCAACCAACTTAATATTTTAAGTATTTAAGATTTTTTCATCAGTGTGTTAGCTATAGTTACCAAAAATATTGGATTCATTATTATTTAACTACAATTATATTATTTACTTCTAGAGTAAAATCACTAATTGATGAGAACTTATTAGATAGAACATTTAAACAGGATCCATTAATTGACTTGGTTGTTTGAATATCTAATAATTTGAGTAAATTTTGATTATATTGTTATCCCTTTCTTATATATAAGTAAGATGGCCATCACTAAATAAGATTATAGCTCCATTTTTGATTGGAACCATTGATACAATATAATAATAAGGACTCACGTATTCTAAAGAACCATTAAAATAAGATGAATTGAAAACTCTTTCATTTATTAATGGCACCAAAAATATTTCTTTCTGCATCAAATTAATTAGTTTTTATTAGATTATTTAACATAGGTGAGCATTTGATGATTGATGTGTAATATTAGCTTCTAAAATTACTCCGAAATCTTGGAATGTATCTATTATGTTTTACTCATCTCTATATACAAATATCTCTCTTGCAGTAGGTAATATCTCTAATAAGATGTAAATTATGAACGTTTTCATGAAAAATTGATATAAATATAAAATATTAAATTTATTTGTCACATTTCGTCAACCTAAAGTACAATATTCTATTATTAATGTAAGATCATTAATTTATCTAGAATAATCTCAGCCAAAACATTCCAATCCTTCCATATTAAATTCATAAATTGTATTATATCATAAGCTAATGCTCCAATAACAATACCAATCCAAACTCCTCTAAGTCCAATGTCTGCAGTATAACAAAGGAGATATCCTATTATTTCTCCAAATACTAGATAGCATAATATGAATGTAATTGAAGCACTAGCCTCTCTTCCAATGGCTCTTACTAATCCTGAGATAATGGCTTAAAAACCTTTGATTTAATCAAATAATATTACCATCCAAAATTATGAACGCTACCAAAAGATACATTGAATGATATATCTCATCTACAACTATTTCATCTTTACTCAAATAGTGAATTACAGTCTTTCCAAAGATTGAGAATAATCCTACAGTTATTAATAGGAAGATTCCATCTATCAAAAATGTAGCTTTAGTGTATTTTTTAGCCATATCAACTTTCTTTCTTCCCATTTCATTTCCCACAAATGTAGTAGATGCTATAGAAATACCATAACTAAATTGATATAAAAATCCTGCAAAATTAGACATTAATACATGAGCACTGATTGTTGAAGTGTTTAAATAACTAACCAAAATTACATAAAAATCAAAGCTTATCCACTCTAACCATAATATAGAACCTATAGGTATTGCTTCCTTTAAAAATTTGATTGTATTTTTTAAGTAACTCAATTTAAATTTATATAAAGTTGCCTAACTGCATTTTGTTACGAAAATTAACGAAAATAAGATTATGTTATTTAACAGATCCAATATTGTTAAACTTAATGCACAACCTATTATTCCCAATTCTTGTTTCACAACCAAAAAGTAACTTATTCCAACAAATAGGATACATGTCACAAGTTGAGTGTAGAATTGATATTTATAAATATTTTAACCATTCAGAAATACTTTGGTGTTCACAAAGATCGCATTCAAGTATACTGCTAAAATCATATATCTATTGAAATTTCCTGTTTCTTCTGCTAATTCTGTATTGCTAAAGTAAACCTGCACTTGTACTTGTTGATAAAGGATATTATTTATGTTGAAAAGATCAAGAATAGTGAGATAGGAATCATAAACAATGTGCACAAAAACAACGATCTATAATATAGCTTTGCACATAATTCATAATGATTTGCCCCATAAGCCTATGATACTAAGGTTTCCAAGCCTGTGGCTAGACCATTTAGAATTCCCATTCCAAATGCTTGTGTTGTAAGAATTCCTAATCCCAATGCTCCTACCAATACAGAGTCATCTTTGAATTCTAGCAAATAGATTGAAATAGTATTGGGTAGATATTCTAGCAAAAAGCTCATTGCAGTTTGGAGGGAGGCAATAGTTAACTCCTTCATCACAGAACCCTATTGATAGAGCGGACGAATTAATTAAAGTTCGCTCATTTAATATTAATGAAAAGAATTCTTTAATAGTTTAAGTATTCATAGTAATAAACTTAGCAATTGATCTTGGTTGACTTTAATGATTAACTAAAATGTATATATTGATATTTAATAACCTTTAAAGAACCAATAGATAAATGGCAAGCACATTCAACCAATTACATCTTTAAATAACAATCATACCCTCATAGAGCCTTTAGTTTATTTTTGTTTGATCAAAATTATAAGTTGCTACTATAACAAAGAAGCAGTGCTAAACAAACATTTCCCATGTTATGGACTAACACTTGTTGCAGTCACTAACTATTTCACGAAAATGAGAATGATTCAATCATGAAATATAGACTCAGTGAATATTATGTGAAAAAAAGAACTCTAGAAGAATTAAATTTTGACATAAAGGAGACACAGGTTGAATTAATTTAAAAAATAATTTACTCAGCCAAAGATAATGATTAATATGGAGAATATGAATGTATCATAAATATTTTTATACATCTTAGTGGATTACATTTATTTTGCAAAATTATAATAAGATCAACCTAAAATTAATTGGAATCCAGAAGAAGTTAATGATTGCAAATGGTTAACATTGAATGAATTCCTTCTATTCAAATAACTAAATTAAGTACTATTTTTAATTAATTAGAAATCATTCACTCCTTGGTTCAACTTGATTAATGAGACTTACTTATTGAATTGGTGGACAAAATACAAAGAAAATAATAATAGTTTCATATCTCAGGAAACTATTGTTAAATTAAATTGAGAATTTATATATATTTTATAAATATTCGTTTTACATATATGAAAGTATTATGGCTCTTGATTGTCGCTCTCATAGTGGCAAATACACAATAAGTATTTTTGGGATAAATCTAAAAAGGACTCTTGCTATGAAGTTGATCCAAAGGATCCACCAAGAAAAAAAGATAAAATTCCTTTAGTTTATCATTCAGGATGGACTTAAGATTTGGTTGTTTCAAAACCTAAAGGCAATAGACCTTAACCATAAGAGTATATGAATTAAGAATATATCGATTAACATTTGAAGTATTTTAGATACGGTGCATCATTCATTATCACAACAGCTTGGTTGGATAATAATGGTAGAGAATTTGTAGGAAATAAAAATGGTATATTTGTAATACCTAAATCCTAAATGGATTAACTCCTTAAAACAGCAGATGGCAATTTATCAATTGTTGAAAGAAACCTTGGAGTAACTCCAGGAGGTTGGTCATACAGAAGGTTGAGTAGAATTGATGTTCCTTTCCCTGAAAAATTTAGTGTTAGAATGCCAACTGGAAATGAAGTTGGTGCTAATTAATATTGGAGACCTGGAGGAGTATTACCAAATGGATTATTGGAAGCAGTCATTGACATGGTTCCAAAAAGTGATTATTAGGAATTCTAATTGAACCTATAATGAAATGGCAACTGTAATATATTTAAAATTTTCAAATGCAATTAAATTAAAGTCCTATTCCATAGGAGAAACTAAGTTTTCTTAATACTCTCTTAGACAAAGAGCTTGATATGCTCAAATACAATAATGTCCCAAGTTATCTCTAAAAAACATAGCCTTCATCATATTTTGAATAGGAATCAATTTAGCAATCTAGTATAAGAGCTTTAAGTAATAATCCTACATCATAAACTAAACGCACTACTAATGGAGATTTGAAAGAAATCTAAGATAAGATTGTTACAATAGAGGCAAGAATTCAAAAAAATATTGATAAGCAAATTCAACCTAATCATCAATAATAAGAGATCAAGGATTCAGATGAGGAAACGCCTTTAAAGAATAAATACAATAATATTTAATCATCACATAAAAAACAGATTAAATTTACAGATTAAGAACAGTCAACTAAAACACTTAATAAGTAGTCTTTTCATGAGGAGAGGAAAAACAAATTCTAATAATTAGAAAAGAATATTGAAAGTGCAGAGAATAAATTATCTCAATCTAAAGCACAAAGAAAATCTTCAAGTTAAGCAAAATCTAAAAGTAAAGAAAAATCTCAGACTTCTTTACAAAGAGGCCTTAGCAGTTAACAATAAGATGTTTAATAATTGCAAATCAAAGTATCTTAATTAAGAAAATAATGGGAAGATGATAGAGCTCAATTAATTAAGGAGAAGCAAAAGAATTAACAAATGCAATAATAAATAGATTAATTAAATAAAAAATTGAAGAAAGCTATATAATAAAATGAAAAATATAGTCAAATAGAGTCGGAGTAATAAAGATTATAGGAAAATTTTGAGAAGAGTGAATTTATTAGATAATAGTAAAAGTAATTAATACAAACTTTGAAATAAGAAATTGAAGAATTTAAATCAAATAACAATAATACTAAAAGTAAATCAAAAAAAAGAGGATTGGAAGATAATAGTAACAAATACTTAAATAAATGAATATTATTTCATAATTAAGATTATTATTATATAGAATTAATAAGTAATTATTGCAATTAAAATATAAATTATCTATAACATATATCAATATATTGAATGTTAATTCTAATAAATAGCTTCAATAATTTGTATATTATTCTTTAAATCAGGTGTATTTGCTAATCTATAATTTTTTTTATCTCTCTGAAATATCGGATAAAATTTTACATTTTTGATCTAAGGTTTATCCTTACATCACTATCTATTACTCTCTAAATAAATCCTTTAAAAACTTGATTACAAAGGATTATTCACTTTAAAGAATAAAAATAATAATTAGAGTGAAAAGTATATGTTATTTCAGTTCTGGCTATAAACACATTGCATTTTAATTTCATAAATAAAACTTAATTTTGTGATTTTAAATTTATTTAATCTTAATAATAATCTGTAAACAACTTCATAATGATAGAAACAATTAAAACTTGTAATTAAAATTAGTAATTTGATGACAAATCAAATTTAACAAAGATCAGTTAATTTATTTTAAATAAGCTAATAACTATAAATTATAATGATTTAAAAAAATAAATTTCAGCACTTACAACCTTTTTCTTATTCTATTTTCTATGCATCTAAAGTTCTTAATCTAGTATCATTTTCAGGTGGCTAAGCAATTGTGCGTTTCTAATCAACCAAATTTAAGATAATTTTGCCCAAATCCAAAAATAATTAATTAACATTATCTCCTGTTTTAGCAGATGTTTCTAAATAGTTGACACCTAAGTCTTATGCAAGTTCATGACCATTCTTGGCGATGATCTAAAATAATGCTGATTAAATTACCACTCTTTTATTGATTAAATCAACTTTATTTGCAATTAAATAGCATGCTTCAGGAATCAAACCATGTTCTTCAATTACAAGTTTTAAGAACTTCTTGGCATCCTCGAATGATCTATTGAATAATAAGAATTGTATAAGTACCTTTCACTTGTAACATCATATACAGCAATACAACCATGAGCCCCTTTATAATGAGATTAAGTTAAAGCCTAAAATCTTTCTTATCCAGCTGTGTCCCAAATCTGCATTTTAATACTAATATGTTTTGATACTTAGATACGTCTTATCTTGTATGGAAAGGGTTTTGATTCTGAAGTCAACTCCAACTGTGGAGAGATAACTATCATTAAAAACTTGATCTATGAATCTGGCCATAAGGGAAGATTTGCCAACATTCGAAGATCCTATTAGTACAATCTTAAAGATGTAATCTACTTTTTACATTTGTTTATATTAATTAAAATAAATTTCATAATTTAGTATGTGAATCTATGTATATTTTTAACTAATGTGCAGGATCAACATCGACATATTTGCAGTGTTCATTTCGACAATAATGACAATTGTACATTTTATTTGTGAGAGATTACACTGCACAAACATGACAAACATAATTGGAACAGCAAGTTGTATGAAGCATACCTATAAAAATTATTGTATGATTTTACGATCATAATATTTAAAACAGATTGGACAATAATATTTGCAATTTCCTTCTAAGGTATCACAAAACTAAAGATGCATTTAAATAACATATCAATACATTAGTTTTATTGTATTCTGTAACTATTTTAAGATTCTTATCAAAGTATAGTCCATCTTAACAAATTAAATTTAACTAATGAAGATTCCCTAATGAATTATGTTTCCGATCCTTTTTCTTTTTTCCACAACAAACAAACATCTAACGATAATTTTAATTTAAATTAGTATTTTAATAAAAATAAAAATCATTGTAGATAACGAGTGATGATTTCTTCTATGTCTCCTACTCTTAATGGTTTTTCATAATAATCTACAAATCCATTGTTTAATGCTTATTGTTTCATATGTAATCCATGTCCACTTACTGCAATAAGTACAGGCATAGTAGCCATGGTTTCATTAACATATTATTTAATCATCTTTGCAGTACCAAAGCCATCAATAATTGGCATTTCGATATCTAAAAGAATAACTCTGTAAAATATATGACTTCGAATTCTTTCATCTATAATTTTCAATGCATGTTAACAATTTATTGCATAATCAATTCTATTAATACCCTTACTATTAAATAGTTTAATCAATATATCAATATTAAATTGATTATCATCAATAACTAGTAATTCTCTCTATCGAAAAGCTTGATTAGAATATATACGTTAAACACGAGGTTAGGCTTCAATTTCTACTTAATCTTCTTCTTCATAATTACTCTCACTACCACAAATAATGACAGTATCATATACGGTCTCATGATCTATTTCAAATGAAAATGAACTGCCTTTATATAATTCTGACTCAATTTTTATACCAGATTCTTTAGTGGAAAGGGATTTACAAATCATATTACTTATTAATAATCCTAATCCAACACCAGAACGATTGAATTATTTAGTTTCATCATCATCCAATCGACCAAATGCTTTAATTAATTTCTTTTTATCTTCTTCTCTTATACCAAATCCAGTATCAATTATTTTAATTTCCAAAATCCCATCTTTATAATCTAAGACACTTACTGTTATACTACCTTCTATAGTAAATTTGAATGCATTTCCAATTAAATTAATTAATACTTATTTTATTCTTACATCATCATTAAAAATGTATTTTGGTGCATCTTAATCATATTCTAATTTCAAAGCAATTGAATTTCTCTTTGCTTCTACTCTAAATAAATCAAATAATTATAAAATCAATTATTCTAAATTAAATTTGACTTTATGTAATTTAAATTTCCCAACTTTAATTTATGCTAGATCAAGTAAATCATGACTAAAATTCAATAAATAATAACAATTCCATAGAACATTCTTGATTGTGTCATTTTTTTATTCAATTTCTTCCAATAATTAAATAATACACTTAATTGGAGTTCTTATTTCATGAGAAACAAAATTCAATGAATTTGATTTTGCTTTACTATGTTGATTAATTGATTTGATATAATCTTTGTAGGAGATATCTCTTGTCAAGATCAATAATTAAGGTTAATCATTTAGATATGATATAAACAATTTGATTTCAATACATACATCTTTTTTTGATTAAGATGTTGTGTATCCATTTAATATTGTATGTAAATCAAAACCAATCTGAGTTTTAGTTAATAGGGATTGAACTTCTTAAGAATGGATTTACAGAATAGCCTATTCTAGGGCCATTTTGAAAGGCTATTTTTATTGAAACAATTACATTTTTTGAAAATTTTAATTTAGTATTGATGAATTACTCATTCTTAGAATTCTGAACTGTAGTCGAGGCTCTATATATGGATCTGACAATTCCAATTTTATTCTTTTCAGGTGAATACATACTTTTATATGTCGATATTGAAGTTGTCAGATCTTAAGTCTATTATTACTTTTTCATAATATGCAAATTCTTAAGTGACATTAAAGAACTCAATAAATCTGATTGAGTAGTGTGTAATAGATTCATCATGGTTTAATTACAGAAATCTACTTAAGGTAATCGATTTTCATCAAAAATGATTAGAGCAACTCCATCAGGAAATTCATCTAGGATTTAGAGAAATTGATCTAATCATAATTAGATTTATATTACATTTAGCACTTGTTCTGTGTCCAGCTTAATTGTCACTATAAGCTATTGATTGAAGATGTATTTTGTCTGATTTATCTGTTTTATCCAGTTCATTCTCTTCTCTTAATTTCTTACTTGAGAGTTGGGTTGGTGAATATTAGAATTTAGGTTACTCCAATTTGATATCAATAGCGAAAATAATTAAGGACAAACATATCAGTACAATTTCAGATACTTCTCCGTTTATGATCATCCCAAAAATGACAATATAGGATAGTTTAAATAATAGAAATTTAGATGGTTTCATTTACATTAGTTGTAGAGCTACTATTAAGGTACTACAGACATCTTTTATAATAATTCCCATTGGCACAGTCAACAATATTTAAGATATTTCAGTAATAATGTCTTCATGTTTTTTCCATTTCAAAACAACCATCTACATTATGACTGCCAATATGCTCAATATTAGTTAATAATGGATAGGGTTTATGCTTAAGTATGCTATCAAAATTAATGATTATGCAATCCCACTAATTTGTTTAATATTCATATTATTAATGAGTAAATATGACTCTGATGAATAGAAAGGTATGTAATTAACATATATTATTCCAAATAAGATTTTTTCGAAGATGAAGATTTTGTAGAAGAAAAGCCACTTGAATTTAGACCATATAAGACAGATTATGAAAATGAAACAATTTAGATAAAATTGATAATTCTATTGATCCATTAAGGAAATCCAAACTATTACTGTTAAAGGTATACAATTCCTAAAGATGCAATTTATTAAAAATTAGAAAAGAGTTTGGGTAAGTCTCGATATTAAATATTTAGTTTGACATTCAAATTTAGCTATTAGGAAACATCAGAGAGAACCGATGAGATCAAGACTCCTGATAAGGATCTACTTCAACTCATTAAAAATAAGGTAATTGAGATAGGCATAAAAAGATAAAATCCTTTTCAAGATGCTAGTGCTTAAACTGTCTGGAATAGAAAAATTAATAAGGCTTTGCAAGAAGATGAAGGAGATGAGAAGTAAGAATAGCCAGATGAAGACTTTAAATTGCTTTAATTTTTGGAGACTGTTTATCCACTAATGGAGAAAGCATTGTAATCAAATAGAGGTATCATAAATTCAGTATTCTAATTTTAGATTAAAATGCTGAACATACTAATGTGATTAAAGAAATCAAAAATTTCAGTTGCTTAAATTTTAAAAGTAAAAATATTATGCATCCAATTCCATCCTAGTAAGTATATTATTGCAGAATCTTTTGTCGACACCTTACTCTTTGAAGAAAAAACCATCTATTAATTAAAATCTCATTTATCACTTGATGTATTCTGGATTTTGAAGATGTTCATCCAATAGAAACTGGCAATCTTCTCCTTAAGATATTCTCTTTTGAATTCAATCCCAAGGATCTTAATAAAATTTTTGGTGTTACTATCAATGATTAAGTATGGTTATGGGATCTTAGTTAAACAGCTCTGTCTGTTTTTTCATCCAAAAAAAGTTAAATAACTAAATAAGAACGAAGTATAGAATCGAATTTTCACTATTTTAAGATGAAATTCAAGAACTTTAACCTAAATTGGTATCAGCTTTACAAGATCCAGCATCATATTAGGCCAATTCATCAAATGAAGTCTTGAGAAATTTGGCTGAGAAATGGTTTCTCAATTGGAATGGAATTTGATAATAAGCATTTCAATCATCTAATACTGACTTCCTCTTAAGAAACATCTTAATTTTATAGTATTAGTTCAGATGGATAAATTCTCTTTTGGGATTGTAGATTGATTGACAAAGATAGTAAAAAGTCATAATAAGATGTATTAATCACTTTCAAATATCAACTAGATTTTAACTATCTCTTGGAAGGCTATGAATGGAATATATTTGAAAAGACCATAAGGAGCAGGAATGATGGGTGGAGGAGAAATTTAAAAGAAGATATTTCTTAATTTTATACAACTAGATTAAAATATTTCAACCTTTTCAGGCATAACGATATACAAGATCAAGTGTTGCTTTAGATGCAAGTCTCCATTCTTTGAAAATTTTATACTAACATTATATGATTTTAATTTTTGTGTTTGGAAACACAATGTTACTTTTCCAATATTTGAAAGTCTCATTATGATAGGAGCCCATATAATTTGTAGTGAATTATCTCCTTATCTTGCTTGTCATTATTGTAGGAAAGACTGATATTAATTTTTATGATTGGGTATATTGGATTAATCTCATTAATGGACTTTATAGGTATTAGTTCCAAGATTGAAGATGAAAAACGTATTGTCAAAGGTAAGAAATGAAAAAGTTATATTCAAAATTTATAATTGTCAAATTGTTATATTTTTTTTTTCTTTTTTTTTGAATGATTACATGATCGAGATTTCATTTAAATTTGATTTGAATTTATAGTACGAGCAAAATGAACTGATTTACTTTCACTATTTCTAATTGTAGATTTTTTTAATATGCTTTTTATGGATTTACAATCATCAAATTCAATTTATTATTTCTCACAGACTTTAAATTGTTTATTAAATTCACGAAACTAATTGTTTGAGCTTGAAGAATTTGTTAAATTTTTAGGTTTGTTTGAGTCTGTCATACGAAATTATCGTTGATTTATGGATTCATTTAATTAACCTTATTAAGCACTATTGAAAATTTATATGCATTCCTAAAAGCTATATTATTTCTTTTTTCTATTTAGACTTTCATGTATACTTTATAATAAAGTTATTTCTTAATTAACTTCACTTACTTATAATGAATCCTCAAAAAATTTATCAATTTCTTAATCAGTTTCCATCTTGTTATTAAATTTCATTCTTTCAAAGATTGTAGTTTTAGATATTTGATTCAATTCAAGTAATTTAGCCTATACACTCACATGTTTTTTACAAGTATCACTTTCTACTTAATCTTATTTTGTGTTACATTGTGCACATGTTCCCATTAAAAAGTAAAGTTTTATTATAAATTTTATAATTTATTCAAGATTTTTTAATAATCCTTAAATGAAATCAAATAAAAAACAGTAATTTTTCTTGAATTTTTTATATGTAAGGGAAAAATTGAATTTATGAGAATTTTAGAGAATAAATTTTAAAATTAAATTTAAGTATTTTTGGTTTTTCTTATTAAAAATATGAGGAAGGTTTAACAATAATTTTAAGGGAAATCTTAAGAAATTAAAATTAACTAGTTTGAGAATCAAATCGTTAATATTTATTTATATATTTAATTTTAAATGATATAATTCTTATAAATATTCTACTTGAATAAAAAAATAAATTAGTTTTTCAACATGATATTCAACTTTAATGATTGTAATATTAACAAAATATTATT